>VZTY01031409.1:300826-342640 GCA_013400935.1 Turnix velox
AGTTTCTTCCCCACTAAGGCATTCTGGTTTCAGCAGAATACAAAAACTTACAAATTAGAGGGATGTTTGAACCACATACCTGAACAAACACCAAAGGCTTTGCCCACTCCTGTTTGCATCAGCATTACCCAAGGCAGGAACAGAAGAAAGGATAACACTTCCTGCCCTCCTCTAAGTAACTGAAATGCACAAATGCAACTGCTGCCACTGCTCAGCACACTGCTGGAATGGTGACCAAGGAACAACTGTCATGCTTCTCATCTTTCACTTTCTTCATGTTTTATTTGGTAAATTCAACTCTAACTAAACACAGCTGAACAAAAGGTACAGAACATGAACTTACTGTTAGTATGAGGCTTCTTCCTTCTAGTTGCTTTGGCTACATGTTACTATGGCCTTAACACAATCTCATGGCAATATTATTTTAGGAACCACAGAGAAAAATATGGCTTATCAGAAAAACAACCAGAGCAGAATTTATAGGAAGGATTCAGCATCAAGACTGTATCTGTTTCATTTTCCTTGCATCTTCACAGATAACATTTCAGGAAGAATGCTTATTATGTAGTTTATTAATTATTTACCAAGAGACAAAGAAACGGTTTAAATACAAAACATCTTAAAATATGGCAGAGCATCCACATTAACATCTGAAAAAAGCTCAAGTGATCACCAAATTTCAACTACATGTTATCAAGGCATTTTAGATAAGCATTATTATTCAAAAGGAAATATAAAGCTAGCATAATGAAATAATCTCTGTCTTTTTCTCTAGCCTGTCTTCTGCTAAGAAAGACCTTTTCACTGTTTTGAAAAATAAAGAATTCAAATGTACATGCCTCAGAATTCCAAAGCAGTCTCAGTTCTTGTTTCTTTGCAACAAATCATCAGGTCTTACTGGAAATGATTAAAACGGAAACCAAAAGCAAATTCAGTACTATAAACAATGTAACAGATTAATTCCGAACACTCCAAGCCTCCAAACTTCCCTACTTCAGATTTAAGTTCACAACCTTAACCTCAATCACGTTCTTTGCAAAAGGAAAAAAGTCAGACTCGGATCCAAAGCACTGACAGAAAGTTTCAATGTGACCCACATCCTAACACCTCCACAAAACCAATTTAATTTTCTGCCAGTAGCTCTCTCAAAGCACAGATCAAAGGCAGGGCTGTGCATTGAAAGCTATTCCTGTGATGCAAGGATTAGGCATAAAGAGATTCACATTTTCAAAGGTGCAACTGCCTATGAGTGTATCTTGTGCATATCAGAGCATCATGAGCTCAGCCAAACACACCAGCGCCAGACAAAACCACACCTCTGAAATTCTTGTCTCCCATTTTCTTTTTTATCTCACCTAAGCAGGCTGTCTCCACAGGCCCACTTACAAGAAGACATAGCTAGACATCAGTCTATTATTTTATTTTTATTAATACTGTCATCAACATCTTTCCAGTAAATCATTCACTTGGGAGGCTGTTACATGGAGCAGGAAATGAAGCATTCCAACTTGCTGCTGCCACCCCTGCAAGAGGCAGCAATGCAGCAGTAATGCCTCCATCACAGCAGATGCAGTGTTGATGCCTCTGAATTCTAACAGTGCTTCTTAAAACCTATAATCCTGTGAGAAATCTACTGTTAAACATATTCTTCACATTCTAGAAGTATTACACCCAACCCTATACAGCTACAGATGCATGCAAGATTCAACAACATTGCACTGAGAGTACTGTCCTGAGGAGGAAGACTCAAGACTTGCTGCCTTCAAGAACAAAAGATGCATCATGAAGCACAAAATCGGTTATTTCAGTGACTGTGCTGGGCTTCATTCACGTGAAGACAGCAAGACATAACTCTGTCCTTCAGAAGGCATTAGGAAAATCATCAATGCACCTCATTTAGAAGTCCAGATACTGCAGATGCATTTTGAAACAACTAGTGATTGCAACAACCTCAACCATATGAGATTCATTTTCTAAACCGAATTCCCACATACTTACATGAGCAGAATGAAAAGGGAGCTGCAAATTACAAGTAAATCCGAAACTCACTGGATGAGATTTTAAAGATGCCAGAATAGACAGACACAATGTTTATTCTCAGGCGTTAAAAAACTATGGTCCTTGACTAATGCTGTGCCCACTCTGTTTTTCTATCAGGAAAAAAATCATACCAGAACAAAGAAGAATGGCAATTGTATTGTCCTTCCTGAAAACTAAGTACCACAGGCTCTAAGTACCACTGCCACACCACACACACAGATCTATTGTCAAGGCACGTCATGAGAGCTGTCCACCAGCCTTTACCAGGTAGGTACAAAAGCACATCAGGCTATCAAAATGTTGGAAGACAAGAGCTGGAGATGACAATTCTACTGCCAAACAATGGTGTTTAAAGCATACACACAAAAAAAATCATGTATTTCACTTGTCTCTGCAGAATGAATGCTACCCTTGACTTTGTTGGTCCTCTTAACATCCAGACCTGTTCCGTGTATCCTGACATAATTCGCATTTGCTTGAGGTCTAGAGTGACTGAAGCTTCAGGATGTCTTTTCCCCTAATAAAATACATCACACAAATGCTGTCTACCCTCTCTCTAAAACCCAGATTCCCTAGGGAGCTCAAGGCAAAATTCCTAAGCAGGGCAAAATGACTGAAAAATTGAAACCACCGATCCATCATGGCAGGGCTTTTGTGCTTTCATTCCACAACACCACACCTCCTACCTTATGCTCATCATACTCACAGAAAGCTAAAGAGTAAAACCACTACATGGTGACAAGGTGCAGTAGTGAAAATAGCTCCTTACTAGAAGCTTTAATGCTCTTCTGTTAAAACAATGTGTTTGTATTAAGCTCAATAACAAGATTTGTGTCTGCAGAATCAGGTTCCCTTTTCAACAATGAGTTAATTATTTCAATACTGCAAAACTGGAGTAATCTTTTCTGCTCCACTCAACTTCTTTATAAATTATTCTCAAAGAACAAATGAGATTTCTCATTCCAGTTGTATTCCAATGTGATCAAGACTTATTCCTTCCAGCTTAGAACCTGCAAGGCTCTTTCATTTTGAGGACTATTAGAAATAATAGAATGCCAATATTTTATCTGGCAGTCAAGCAAGCCTTTGATGTGTACAATGTCAAAAGACAAGTAACTCGATTTCTGAAGATGATCAACTGTTTAAAAATCATCAGCAACACCCAGTCATGATCTGAGCACTTGGAAGGTATTCCAATAAATGCCTTCAGTTCTACTTGTGCCCATACACAAGGGGGAGAGTTTCAGAAAGTGACCTTAGCTACACATGAGCAGAGTTTAACATTCACTTTTTATATGCTTAAAAAGAAGGGGGGAGGGAGAACTCAGCCTGCTTTTCAGATTTCCCTGTAAACTTTTGGTCAGTCTCACCAAATGCTCACTTCTTAAGCTCGAGTTTGCTGTGCTTGGCAGTCACTTTTGTGTCTTTTGCAACACTGTGCACACACAAATGGCCTGTGGTTTCATGCTTTGCTTCCCACTTAAAACTAACACTTAAACAGTAGCTTTATTTTTGTTAAATAAAAGCACTTTTTTTAATTCTGACATCAATTTCTCTTTTTCATTGAGCGAGAAAAATTACTTCTAACAAGTGACACTAATCATTCTTACGAGTAGTGTTTCATTTTCACCACTTCGATTCACTAACTCTCCTTCGTGTTATTCCTCAATTATTTTTGTGCTGTGTTCCACAAAAGCAATGACAGCAGGTAGTGTAATGTTGGTTTTTGGACAGTAAGCTCTGAGGATTCATATGTTTTTGTTTTGAGACTCCAAAGTGCAAAGAAAAAAGCTTAGGTAAAGAATACATAACACAAAATGAAAAAAAAAAAAGCCAGAAAAAAACACTTTCCCCACAAACGCTTATGTTGATAGGGAAAAAAACCAGATAATTTCTATATATGGCTGCAATTCTTCTCCTCCTGAAGGCAGAGTGGGGTTTTTCATTATCCATTTCACGTCAAATGATGTCTGTATGGTTGATTATCTCATCTGGGCCAAGAGATGGCTCATGTCTCCTTTGGGGTGGTACCAGCAGCTGGCTCTGAGCACACAGTTTTTCACTTCCTTGGAAAGCTCAGAGTCCTCTGTCCGCTAGGTACCACCAGCCTCAGTGACACACAGAGGACCTCATCCACTGCTCATTCCCAGATGCAAGCCCTCCTCCATGAAGAAATCCCCTACACACCCACCAGGTCTCCACATTCCAGCAGCTCCTCTGCCAATGAAGCAGTCAGGGTGGAAGGGGGACTTTGCCTTTATTGCTCTGTATCAGCACTGCGATGCATGACTTGTGAGGCTGTTTGTGTGCACTGACGTGCTCTGCCTTCCCACCAAAGATTATGAAACCACTTTCAACCAAAGAGCTTCCTCCCTCTTTCCCTCCCTCACATGGCCTTCCAAGAGCCCTACATCAAGCACTCCCCAATTGCTTCAGCAGAAGCTGGAAGATGTCAGTCAGCAACCAGACCCTGCTCCTTATTTCCTGAGAAAGTGGAGACAATTCTGCAGGGAGCGAGCTCCTGATTTCAGGTTTGGTGTGAAAAGCAGCCTGATCTTTGGCCAACCATGCAAACAAGATAAGGCTGACCTTGGCTGCAGCAAGCCCTGCTGCCTCGCTGGTGCTCACCAAGAGTTACTGCACAGAGCACAATGTCAGGGAACCTCCTGAGACCACTACTGTAATCTCACTGACATCTGCAGCTAAACACATCCTGGGGGAGAGAAAGAGCTTTCAAACAACCAATCAGAAGCTTTTTAATTGCATGACAAGGAAGAGGAGATGATGGGCTACACCTCACCAGCACCTTACTGCATTTCTGGCATGTTTGCCCCCACTTCCAGTAATCCTTTCTGCCCATTCTAACAGGTTGCTTTGACCTTTAAGGCTTTTGAGGGTTTCCAGGTTTCACCTGCTTTTAGGCTCTGCCCTAGACTGCTTCTCCAGTTGCCCACAGACTTTCCTCCTTAGCTCATTTTGAAATGGCTCAGAGACACAATCAATTGGCCTTCTCAGCCAAAGGAAACAGACTATGTCAAGTATGAGAAAAAAAAAACTAACCCAAACCCATTTGCTGTCACCAAGAGATAGCCATTTTGTCTTTATTTTGTATAATACAGTGAAAAAGGCACAGCCCCAAACTTGAAGAATCTGTCAAAATAAAATCATTTTGCACAGAAGATGCCTTATCACAAAGCAGCACACAGCAGCTGAGCTTCATTTGTTTCCTTAAACTGACTAAATTAACTTGGCAAAAGTTGGGACAGCAGCACTTAGTGTGGCAAGGGACGAGCTCACACTATGTGTCATTTTTACAAAGCAGCCGTCAGCCTGCAAGTTCTGTATCCTTACAGGCACAGCCAGCACTAAGCCTCTTGACTAATGCTGTCTGTCTACTCACCAGCTAAGAGAATGTTTCCTTAAAAAAACTGGAAGGGCTGCTTGGATCAGCTCTGCAAAAGAGCGGCATGCTGTCAGAGCACAGCCTCCTGATACAGATACCAGCACCATCATGAGCATCGGGCACCCATCTCACATCCCCAGCATGCCACTGCTGCTAATATTCCTGTAGGTCACATAAGAGCTTATGCCAGCACACAGAACCTCTCAGTTCAACAGACATGAGTGCAATGAGTTCAAACAATGTTAATAGTTCATTTAATTCAGTTGCTATCAGTACAAAAATGGTCCTGGTGCCAGCTTTTGATGAAGCTGAGGCTCCTGCATTCTTGGGCTACAGGAGATGCACATCCCAACCACCAACATGCCCAGCAGAACCAACCAAGGGTGCTTTACACAATGAGAGCAAAAAAGACATTTCTATCACATGTAATTCACAGTGAAACAACGCAGGAGCACATCCCCTAGGAGAGGAGACAGCATTTCCATTCCTGCTCTTCATCTGAAAGCTCTTGTTATGAAGGCAACATGGGGGGGCTTTGCAAAGCGACAGCTGGCTATCAATGAACAGAAGGAAAGCACTGAGCCTCCAAATCTCTTTGTCTATCCCACTTAATTTCTTTGTGCTAAAATCTTAGAACACTGCAAATACAAAGCCACCACATATTTGCCACCGTAGGGAAGAGGCTGATAATGACTGCTAAGCAGCACAACTGCATTTGGCATAGACTGTCCGTGACGAGCACAGTCAGAATGAAGGCCAAAAGAAAAACTGGGTCACCAGTGTTAAAGCACCTCTGACCTTGCAGTGCTGTCTCCAGCCAGCAAGAGATGGGAAGTGTAGTAGAGGGAGACTGCTATGTTGATACTTCAGCTCTGTAGATAAACAGAAATATTTGATTCTAGAAGCAGATAAACAAACCTCTTTCATCGGGACTAAAACAGATGCATTTCAGAGCAATGTGTAACTGACACTGATCCCTATCAGAAAGCCCTCTTTTGATTTCAATTTCAGAAAAAGATCAGTTTACACACTGTAGAACACGGTTGCAGCTAAAAACCACTCTCCATTTAGATGAGCAAAGCCTTGGCTAACCATATGTGGGATTATTTACCTACGTCACACATGTGTAGGTCAGTGAAACCACTACTTCACCAGCAGCTTTCTGAAAAAAAGCATCAGAAAATTAAATGCAGCACAACACTTTGCTCCCCTACTGTCTACTGCCAGCATTAAAACCAAAAGAAGGTATCACAGCCATCAAAGGAGATATAAAGCCCGACAGAAAATATACACCTAATTTATATGCAACAGCTATCTCCAGAATTACGAACTGTAACAAAATAGAAGAGGCTTAAGAGAAAATTACATACAACATTCATTCCATTTGGAAAACAAATCTGAGACAAATCTTCAAGAAAAATATGGGTGTGCAATTACACAGCATGTAACTGTGTGAGGATATGCAAGCAGTCACTAACAGCAGGTACTTGTACAAAGGATAAGTGCCACTTAGTCTCCCGGGACACAGAAGACCTTGCTTCCCTTTGGGGTTCAGTCACTGTCAGACTGGATATTCACTTTGCTTCTCTGCAACCCAGGTTTCCCCATCTTCTAATGTGAAGGAATTTTCTTTGCAAGGCACTTGGAGATCTTCAGATGAAAAGCACAGTGGCAGAACTAGGTCAGACAACGCTGATGTATACAATTATCTCTGCAATTTATGTGGCTGGAAAGCGTAATTAAGACTCTACATCACTTTTCTCAAAGGTTCAAAATAAGACAAGGTGGGTTTGATTCCAAAATGTGAGACATACATTTAAACTTTGGTTTGTGTCGTTGCATAATTACCTTTATCAAAGCAAATGCTGCCATTAGAAGAAAGCAGAGGACAAATCTAGGGATAAGCCAGCAGCTGCATCATTTCCCGTGACCTATTACTTTACCAAAACTTTAAAAAAAAAATATACCACGCACACAGCAACACAAACTTCCTGTGCTCTAACCACTGAATGAGCAAGCACAGTCAGACTTCAAGAGCAACTCTGAGTAGCTGTACTATTGCACAAGCCACTGCACCCCAACACCCAAAACCCAAATCCCAAATTGTCTGTTTCTTCCAGCTCTACCTCAATGTAAATCTAAACCATTGCACACACCAGTTAGACTGGGACATATGGTTTCTTTTGAAAGATGTACACAAGCTATTGGCTTTGTGGTGGCACACAATGATAACACACCAGGCTCATTTCTTTCTTTCTCTTCTTATAGAGCCAAATCCCACAGGATTCCCTGATTTGGTTACCACTGGGCACAGCACAGTTGGGAGCTGCTGGCACCTTTTCAAAGGGCCTCTGTGGAGAAGCCCAGCAGTGTCTAGCACAGGATCTCTTAGAGGTGGTCTGGCCACAAGGGTGGGACAGTGCAAGGAAAGCTTTTATTCCCCAGCCCGCTGCCCTGGCTACACGCAGATGACCTCACTCGGCACAGCTGCCTGGGAAGCACCTCCACCAGCAGGAATTCCAGCCGTAGGAACATACCAGCTACTCATAACCAAAATTATCAGGCTCCATCTCCAACGCGGCAGCCAACACTGCCTTTGAAGTGGAAACCGAAGCCCAGAGCTTTTTCATTGAGTGAAGAGGCACCCTTGATTTCCTGGAAGGGGGGATAGGAGGGAGGGAAGGAGTGCATGGCTGGAAGGGTCTGATGTTTCATTCCACTCAGTGCTCTGTCTCCTCTAGCAGCATAACTTTGCACAGAGGGAGCTGGTATGCTTACAGAGGGCTCTGGTTGCTCACTGGAGGCATGACAGGGAATAAGAGTTTCCACTCAGAAGGTGACCAAGAAAGGCAGCCACTGAGAGAGGCTTCTGTAGAAGAGATGGTGTTCTCCCCCAGCTCTTCCTTCACCCCCAGCTCCCCAAACTGTAGAAGGACACAGCACAAATGGATCAGTAATTCCCTTGCTTTAAACTTGGTCTTAGCACCAGTGGTGTGATACAAACTGTATTTAGAGACAACAATGTAAATCACAAGAAAGCAAGTGAATCTCAGTGATTCCTCTCAGAAATCATTCATTTCAGGAGAGTGAATTTACAAGAGGAAGGCAGAATCAAACTGTGAAGCAAAACTTATCTTCTTATCTGTTATACAGACAAAACCACAGGTAAGGACATTTTATAATCTAGCAATATGGTGAAAATGTAGGAAAACAAACATAACAATCACATAATATTTCCAACAACCCAAATAGTTAATGCTAGTCTGGACCATCTTCAATTGCATTGAGATGATTCACTCAAAATTAAAAGGATACATAGAAGCCTGTGTTGCAGTCCTAAATGTTGAGGGTTTTTTTCTCCTCTCAAATATGTCAGCTGTTACTAGAATTTATTGGGTAAATGGCAACAGAAGACCATTTAAGAGAAAAGGAGCAACATAACCACAAGGGAATTTATTTTCTGATTTGCAATGAGGTGCAAATCCTGCCAACCACTTTAAACAATCAGAGCAAACCTAATTTCCTCTCACTGGAAGGACAGAGAGTATATAACTCCAGAACAAACAGAAAAAGGTCTGTCTCACTTCTGATCCACATGAACTGTTCTGGAAACAACTCTGATGAGCTTTTGACTTCAGCATTTTTGATTGGAGAACTAAGGCACTATTCTTACACAGCAAATTAATAAGGAGGCTAAAAGAATGGCTTGCCCACAGATGGCTAAGATGCTCCAAGAATCTTTCCCAATTTCCCAACAGCCCAGATGTCCAGTGCAGGATCCAGCAGCCTCTGCAGAAGGGCTCAGGTCTACTGCAGGTTGTGCATGTCCTAGGTATCTTTAAGTATATAAATGGGCCCCTGGATCTTATATGCAGGTAACTGAATCACATCCTTCGTGATTGTTCTATAACTGTATAAGGCAGCACTCCCCTTTCTCTCTATTTCAACACCATTAAATGTTAAAGAATATTAAACTCAAATAAAGATGATATAACAGGGCTTTCCTCAAAGGGCTGGCATCAGGGGAATGAAAAATAACCTGTTGGAGAGGCAGTTGTATGCACCAGCTGAACAAACCACCACTGAAATCTGCCTTTTGTACATTTGGCATCTGTCGGAGAACAAAACAGAGAAAATGAGAAAGCAGAGCATTTAAAGGATGGGGCATTCTCTCAAAGCTGTTTGTGGCCTGCCTCTTGTTAAAACATTTATTTGTATTGGTATATTTAGATAGGTTTTAAATGCAAATGCTCCTTCCCGCATGCTAATCTTTCAGAGTCCACTGGTTACATCTGTTAGTATTTATATGAGAAACAACAACAAAAAATTTTGCAGCTCTTGCAAACATGGGTAACCAACACATTATCCTGTGAGTGACTGTGGTGCACTCATACATTCCTTGTGGAGGAGATGAAAAGGCACCAGGCTGCAATCCGAAAGCAACACGTAAGACCAGATGCTCCAAAGAGCTCGAACATCAAGAAGTCTCTGGTATCCCATGGGAGCTCAGATTCCCTCTATGTGCTGGAAGATGTGGTGCAGCCCTCTGCAGCTTGGCTACTCTGGTGGTGGTACTCTGCCGCTCAGCAGAGATCCCTCTGACTTGGGGCAGAAAAGGCAAGGGACACAATGACCTGCTGACACGTAAACCAGTGACTGGCTGGCACCAACAGAGGCACAGCATAAGTACCCTATATGGGAAGTCTGCAGTAACATTGCAGTCACACCCTTAGCAACTAGCTAAGAAAACCTCCTGATGTCATTGATCATTGATGTTAATTCAAGGAAAAGGATACGTCAAAAAGGGCTTCTTGCATTCATGCAAATCTTTGCAACAGAACCTAAACCCAGGGTTCCTATCTGCTAGCCCCTGCAATCCTGCCCCAGAAAGACAAGCCTGAGAAGTTGCAACACTAGGAAGGGCCAGCATCTGAGCCTACAGCTACAGAGAGGAACCAACTCAGAACATCCTCACACACATCCCAGGTAAATTTGATGGTGTACACCAACAAAGATGGGGCACTTCCCCACTGTCCAATTCTGATCTACAAGCATTGACCACCAATATCTCTGAGAAAGGAGAAGAGTTAAAAAACAAAACAGGGGGCAGGGGCTTATCTTCCACTCATGGCCAGGAAGCCTGAGCCAGACAGGTACCCACAAGCAGAACTGAAAGGCAAGCCCTCCCACACTAGGGTAGGTTGCTGAGGAACATGGGAATCATTCATAAATGTGGCTGTTCCAACAAGGGCCTCAAAAGTGTAGTCACTGTATATTTGCACAGTTGCTTTATCTACTGTAGCTAATATGATTTGTTTGCTTCAGTTTTTAAAAGTACAAAGTACCCACAGGCAGGAGCACCACAGAGAAGACACTAAATAAATAGAAATCTAAAGAAAGACTCACCAAGGAGGAGTCTTCATCACATCACATATGAAAACAGGTACTGCAGTGTGTACAGTCCTCTGGGTCCATGGGTCTATGGTCAAATTGCACTGATGATCCTAAGAAATGGCCCCTTCGCTCAGAAAGGATTCTGGCATGAAACACTTTTATATCTAGCTCTGCATTTTTGGGATGCTTGTTTTACAAATTGTCATCAGCCCAAAGAGGAGAGGTGTTATCTGAAGGTCAGCACTGCCCATAAGTAAATAGAGACCAAAATCAGAAGGCAGAAATATGGACCATGGTTCCCACTTGCACACAGCTGCTGTCTCTAACAAAAATCGATTGCTGAGTGACTGGGAATGGCTGCCTGCCTGCTCTGAGCACTAGCTGGGAAATGCACAGCATGGGTGCTGCTTCCCCTTCAACTTGTTGCAGAAGTTGTCAATGGCAGATTATTTTTCTTATTGCCCTTGCTGTCAGCTTCCAGCAAGATGTTAACTAAGTCTGCTGGGTAAAAGATAAACAAGTCCAAATTCCATGTGTCAGAAGTCCTGGTAGGAACTGCAAGGCATTGACAGAGATCAATCAAATGAGCAGGAAGTGTGAAAGACAGATCAGACATCTCAGCTCAGGACATCAGATTTCTAGGCCTGAAGTTAAGCAGAATCTCATCACAACTCCTAAATTAACTTTGGTCAGAAAAAAATATCACTAGCTTGTAAAAGAAAAGGGAGATAAAAGAGAAGTAGAACATGTCTACATGTGAAGAATAAAGAAAATACCTTGGAGTAAATGGCTGGTTAAACTGATTATCTTATTCGATCTTCTTAAACAAAGACTGAAATCTCAAACAGAAACCAGACTTTTTTGTATTTAACACACAGAGCTGTGTTCCACTGTGATCTATAAAACACTTGAGATGTGACTTGCATTCAAGTATTTTTGGAATTTCCCATTAATTCTTGGTGACTAGACACATTCATACTCATTTCAGCCAACAGAATCTAGCCATCTAGGGTACCAATTCCTGAAATCCCCATTGACAAGTATGCAGCTCTACTGAAGAAGTCTCACAAGTATCTTAACCCAGAGCTGGAGTCATCTGACCCGCCAGTCACTTTCAATTAAACCAAGCTATTAAAACTTAACTGTAACAGGAGCTATTCATTAAAGTTTTGTCACATCAGTGGATGAAAATGCCCAAAAACAGATGTGAAGATTTACAAGACTTGCACTCACAACCAAATCAAAAATGAACGTAAATAATTATGGTGCATTTGCACACAGCATGGGAGATTCCCCCTCCTCCCATCTCCCTCCATGCTCCATTGCTTCCTTTGCAGAGCATGGCAGCTGTTAGCAAAAAAATGAAGGAAGCAAGAGTATGAGAATAGTCACACCAAGAATATGAGATTACATCTTTGCAAGCAATTTTCTCTCCTACTTACACAGGGCAAATATTCATGCACAGATACACACACATGTATATATGGGGGGAGGGCACATATATGCACAAAGAAGACAGCATCTTCAGCAGAACTTACATCCTTATATAAGCACAGATCACTCTTAATCAAATATTGTTAGAAATTACTAGATGCTCAAGTTATAATTTCAATTGCTATTTATACACTAAACATTAAGTGATGACAGTCTCCACCCAACTTCTGCACTGGTAACAACATAATAAAGCTGCACACCCAGGTGCACATGAACAGTAGATAATTGTTCCCAGATTTATTCCCAATGTCAGGAACAGGCAGAAGTCAGTGGAAGTGGCAAACAATCTTTTGAATGAGGCATGTACTTCACAAAATATAATTTACAAAAGACACCACTGGACAGTTATGTGAAAATAAAATATTAAATAGATCTAATTTTGTAAAAGACATCTCATGAGAACTTGTAGTCTGAATTCAGAAAGTTCCCAACCATCGTAAAAGAATTTTTTTCTCTCACAGCAAATGCACTTTACAATTGTATTTGCTGGAAAACTTGCCTACTTCTAAAATGCTAACACTTCCTCTTAACAATCAACAGAAACTACAATCACGACAAACTTGAGCAACCATGGTGAACACTGAACATTCCAGTTCATCCCTTTCCATCTCCTCTGCTTGGTAGGTTGCAGGCTGTTCACATTAGTATTGGCTGGAATTAATCATAATCCATGTGCTAAAACAGAAGTACCATTCCCAAAAAAATTGTAACTTGTTGGTCACTTGCAGTCTTTGTACAAATCCAAGAACCTTCCCTAAACAAAGGCAGACCCAGAGCAGAGTGGCTGAACTCATCTCCATCTGCCCTTAACTGGTTAATGGTCTGTGACATAAAGAAGTGGAGCAGGAGGAAGGGACTGGACTGAAAGCCACCAGAGTGGGATTTCAAATGGAGCTGAGAGAGGAACTTTGGTACATGAGTTTGCTGGGAGACCTATTATACAGGTTGTGACCTTCATCAGCCCAGACTTTTATCAAAAGCCATATGAGAATGTCAGAGTGCCACACACCACATTGCAGCATTCACATCAACTCCATTCTCTTTGCCTCTCTCTCAGAAACTGAAAACTTCACACGGTGCTGAAAAGATTGAGCTAGTCTCTAGTCCTGCAGACACTGGGATACAGAAAACAAATTTTCTGTTCATATTTCAAGGGAAAGGTGCACTAGCGTTCCCAGGAGATTAATCAGATGAAGCAATGAACAAGTATGTCAAAAAGGTCTGAAAAGTTTGTTCACATGCCCAGACAGGGTCAAAGACACAGTAAAATGGTCCCTGCCCAAGTATGCCTTTAATAGTGTGCTTAGGCCATGGGTGGTCCTGCAGAAGCTGATTTGTCTATCTGCAGTAATTAACAACTCTTCTGAGCTCCTTTGGTTTTCCACTCATCAGAGAGCCCTGCCCAGCAAGGCAGCAGTTCCTGGCAGCTGATGCTGGCACTGAAAGCAAAACATACAGATGCCAATTTCTCAGCTCAGTGCAAGACAGGGAGAGTAAAAGCCAGATAAATTGAGCTGTCTTTCTCTGAAGGCTCCTGTGTGAGGTCTCTCCCCAGCACAGGCCTACTGCCACCAGGCAAACCATTTCATCCTGGCAGAGCACTTTCAGAAAATGGATAAAATCACTTCCCATGGTCCAAACTTTAAAATGTTGCCTCATCACAGATGTTGGAAAAGGGAGAGACCCAGAACGCATTCTCTTTTCACACCACTTCAGATACTGATGAAGAATATGGGCCAGTTTGGGTCCTAAAGTCCATAAATACCTGCAGATCCTTCCTAACTGGATCAGAACAGTACAAGAAAACATGCCCTTTTCAACATGCTTTTATCAGCCAACTGTTTACCTATTTATGGTGAAACCCTCCAAACCCTTGTGTGGTCCATGGCAGCAGGCTTGGAAAGACAAAACAACAATCACAATAACAAGTCAGCAAGCTCAAATACAGTATTATTTGTGTCAGACTTGCATACTAGTGAAATTTTGCTATTCTTAGCAGAGGTAACCTCAGCAGAGTGTGCAAAAAGGATTCTATGATCAGTTTCCAACAACCACTTTCACTTAAGTTAATTCTGTAACAGTTACCACCACCCCAAGACCAGGCAGTACACTCCTCTTTCGAAAAAGAATGGAGCTAAGTAGCAGTGTCTGGTAATACTCTTGTTAAGAAAAATAGATATTTTGAACATAGTACACGTCAGCTAGCCTTGGGTGTTTTGTGGGGTATTTGAGGATAAATCTGCAGCAGCAGATGCTATGATTTGTAGCTACAGAAGTGAGCAGAATCTGCTTTTCTCCTCTGCAGTTCAGAGAGGAATCCTTAGCCAGACATGAGCTCAGGGAGATACTCCCTGGGATACAAGGTCATCGACCCACCTTTACATTTTACTTTCATAACTCAAGGCTTGACAAAACAGCATCCCTCAATGCTGATCTGACATCAACAAGCTAATCCTCTCTAATTGCAGTGTTGCCTCCAAAACTTAACATATTACCTGAGGAACAGAGGAAAAAAACCCCTTCTGACACGCACACAGATTGCACCACACCTTTCCCAGCAGTAGGGTGGTGGGAGGAGACATGCATTTTAACATACCTGGTGTTTCAGCATGCAATTGAGGAGTCATGCCTTTCTGAAGCAGACTGATAGGTGCCTTGCATTGCTATCTGAGTCCCAGTGGTAAAAGGCTGGAGAAGTGACAGCAAGGAGCAGAAAGCTTTTGCTTCAATTGTTAGTCATCCCTGGTGAGACCTGGTTTTCTTTTTTTCTAAAGGAGAATTCAAGCAAAGTTCTAGAAATTCACTATAATAAAACTGTTGGTATCACATACCTTTAGTTAATCTATAATCTTTACAAGAGCATGTTATAGTGAAGTTCTTAAGACTGAATTTGCCTGATCACAGCCAGAACTGGATGAATGCTAGGCAGCCAAAGCCCTAACCCTGCCAAAAAGCTTAGCACTGAAATGCACTGGGCTGATCAAAATCAAATAGTTTTCATTTTTAAAGAGAAGTTGCTGCTTGAAAAATGAATGTGATGGAACAGCTCCTATAGCTTAAACAAGCCGGTACAATATAAAATAAAACTCTGGCTGAGAAGCCAACCTTTCTGTTCCATATTTAGCCTACAGTTGGTGAAAATGGACTATTTCTCTCAGGTGGAGCTGTTACCTAACTCTTTCCCCTCTCCTGCATCCATTTTCTGCTTTACCACTGCCTTCTCAACTGAGATAGTTCAACTTATGTGAAGGCCTGAAAGGTAAATGGGGTCAGGGAACTGATCCAGAACAAAAATAATCCACATCAGTCCTGACCTCACTCACCAGGCTGCCTGTAATCAGCTGGACCACCCAAGCAAAGGAAGACATGGGAAGCAGGAATGTGCAGCCTGAGGAGCTTCAGCCAGCATTTCTACAGAGACAACTTTTCAGCTGACACCTTTTGTCAGAGCAGCAATGGTCTTTCCAACAGCTCATAAGCACCTCAGTCCTACCATGATACCCTCCCCCCTCTAAAGACAAGGAGACCACACATTTCCTTTCAGAACACTTGATTCTGCTTTGCATTCAAATTCAATCTCATTTATTTACACAGACTTATACTAGAGGATTTGCTCCCATTTGTCCTCTAGCATTATTTTTAAAGCACTTACTTTTCAAGCATTTTATTTGGCTTCATAAGACATACTCAACTGGTTAGCCAAGAAATGGCTGTGACCTGCAGCATCCATCCTTGGACTGCATGAATGACACAAGGTACTTTCCTCTGAGCAGATTTAGAGAAGAATGAACACCCAAATACACACACACAGGATTATACATGTGCATAACCTGATATTTAAAACTGTTGAGCAGTTTTCAACTCCCAGTGGCAACAGTACTACTGGTAATGCTGCAGGCCAGCCACCTACTTCAGACAGATGCATGCACTGGTTTCCACTAACTCAGGAACTCTGACAAGACACAAATAAAAACAAGTATTTTGGGCAACATTTATTACCCCTAACTTTGTATTTTACAGCTTCCACTAAGAGTCATTTAAAAGTTAAAGTTTGTCTTTTTTAAAGAATCTAAATTCAAAGACAGGGAAGTAACACAAGCACACCAAGCCCAGCTTCATGCAGAAGGAGAGAGAGGAATTAGCACTAGTGTATCCCAGGCCATTCTGGACTGGCAGCCTACTACTTCTCATGGCTGTGAGGAGCTTGGCTCAGGCAAACAGCAAAAAGCAAGTCAAAGCTGAAAACAGAGCACCAAGTCCATACAAAATGTGGAAAAGCATTGTTTTGCTCTACAGTCAGCCCTGGCCATGAAAGAATGTCAAGCAGCAAAGACCTATTTAAGTGTTTTAGAGACTTTCCAAGTCCAACAGCAGCCAAGAATAAAGGACATGTGCTACTCAAGTAACAAAGACAAGTAAAGCCTCTCCCAAGTACCAATGGGTTAGTCACCACAGTTCAAACCTGGAGCAGTGTGGTGAGATGCAAGAAACCACTTTGAACTGCTGCTGGGGCTTAGTATTGCACAAGTAAAAATTCTAAGCCCACACCTGCCCAATTTTGACGGACAATGTTGGTCTGGCTCCCATCAGTCATGGGCTCATGTACAAAGCAAATCAGTATTTCATAAAGACAATTTAGATGTTGTTTCAAGGACAGCAAAGGAAACCACTCTCCTCATGCTTCCAGTGCTTATCTCTGTCCAAACTAAAAGCACAGTGTCAAATTCAACTGTTGTTCAAATGCACACTTTAGCACCCAAACATGGTTTTAAAACACTTGTCTTGCTTCAACAGAGTGCAGCTCTCAACCTCTAAAAGCACAAGTAAAGTCTTCACTAGAAGTCGAGTACTCTCACAGATACACACGCTTCTCTACTCACAACTATGCAGCCAACTTTCCAAAGTGCACAAGTAAAGCACATCCAGCAATTGTTTCCATTCAAAATGCCTTTTGTGATCCAAATTTGGGGAGCAGCACACATGGAGCTGGGGTTTCCAAATAAGGATATTGAACTACAAGGCCAAATTTGACAAGCATTCAGCATTCTGTAACATTCTTCATCAGCATCTCCAAAAGGCTCCACTCTGCTGAAAGACTGGGCAGTAGTGTAGAGATTGAGTTCAGATTTTGGCCAAGGAGATGTCCAGCTTCAGGTATGCTCAAGCCATCATTTAGGACACTTCATCTGCCTTTCTGTAGCAGCACATCAATGCACATTTGGTTTCAAAAGTCTCTGCACTTGTGTATTCATATAAAAGTCTTTGCATTATTTAATAGAGAACCCTGAATCAATACAGGCAACTGTTGCCTGCTGACCTACAATGAACTTGTAGACATGTTGATTTTATCTGTCCAACAGATTAGGTTTGTACTGACAGATGAACAATGTTACTATTAAATTAATTAAACATGAATACGATTAATGTTGGATGAGCATGAAACAAGCTACCTTCAAGGTAAGACACTTTTAAATAGGGGGGAAAGGAAAGCTGTTCATGAGGTTTGAAGATAATATCTCCCAGTACCTTTATTTACTTCCAGTTTTTCTTTTTTCCTTTGGCAGTGCTTTTACTAGCTTATGGTCCTGCATTATTTATTATATTTGTGGTAGCTGCTAGTGTACTTACTCAAATTTATAGAACACAACAGCAAGCTAAATAATTTCAAATGTCCCTTTCATAGAATATTATGTACTGGTCAAGATTTAGTGAACTATTAAAAATAGAGTAAGTCAATCTATTTTCTATCATTAGCAAAAAAAAAAAAAGAAAATAAGAAAAAGTATATCCCCTTCTGTCTCTCCTAATTGGCATCTTTACAAAGCCCATAGATCACTCCAGTCCTCATTGCCATTCTCCTTGGATTTCTCTGCTGGAAGATTTAGGTTTCTGGGTAACATGCAGCTGGCACATTTTTCTGACATCACTACCCACACAATTTTGTGAGCGCACCCATTGAACCATTGTTTGCAAGCAAGTCTTCAAAATTACTAAGCATGGTAAAAATTCTGCAGTGCCAAGGAGTCAAGCTGAGCTACTCATTTCTTAGTATCCACAATTCAATTAGCTACAAATACCAAACCAGCAGCAAACCAGTGTTTCAATCGCTGCTGGCACATAACTCTATAAACTAATTTAGTGTTTGGATTTAAAACAAGTAACATAACCTCTCCACTGCATAAATCAGCTACTAATACTTAAAAGTATTTTTCCAAAATACAGATAAACATGAGTGAAGCAGAGATTAGCAGTATTTTACAATCTGTTATTTTAAACCTGAACTGAAAGATCAATTGCTACTGCTGTTATTGGCTTTGCATTTTTATATTGAATGACAAAAGAAAACCATATTCCCACAAGGATACCCAAATATTAGAAATATGATATACACTGCAGGCTTACAATATAAAGAAACTAAAGAAAGAAATTTTCTAGTGGTCAAAAAAATGAGGGCCCAAGTTATTAAAAATATTGCTCCTCTTGATCTCAGAGACCACAATTAGATGCATAAACTCTGCTCATACATATAAAGGGCTGTGAGAGGGCACAGTTTGCACAGATTTTACTGTTTATGATGATTAAGATAAACTGGCAATGGATGCAAAGATCTGTGTAATTTGGCCTAAGCTGTAACATTAGCTCAAATAGAAAGTTTCAAGTTCAAGGTGGTAAAAGACCTTGTAGACCACAAGCTGCAAGAGTAAGTTACTGGAAAGCAGAGAAGAGCAAGCAGAATATGGATAACAGCACGGAGTAACCACTTTGATAGCTCAGTCCCCATAAAACTTTACATCTTGGGATGTTCAATGAAACTCAAAGGAACTTCTGCAATTTTTTCAATGGCAAGTACGAGTGACAGACTGACACATTTTGGCATGACCTGAATACCTACAACAAGAGAGCTCTCAACTCAGTTTCTGGAATTTTTTTTTTTCCTAACTACTGCTCTCCATTTACTTTCTTTGACTGCCACTGCTGCATCCTGACCCTCTAGACAAAGTCCCAGAACATTAGCAGCTCTTGGCCCTACTGGTCACTTGTGCAGTCCAAGGCAGAATGCTGCTATACTCTCCCATAGAACAAGCTCCACTGGTAACACTGTAGAGGGATAACATCTAAAAGCTTGTCACACAGGCTCCTTCCCTGGCCTCCTCAGCTGCTGAACTCTGCTGCTTTTGACTTGTGCCACATTTCAGAAAAGCAAGAGAGTAGCTGTTAAACAATCAGTTTAAACCTCTAGCATCCACCCTCCCTGCTGAACACAGATTAACAAACACAAATTAGACTGGTGACTTGGTTTCAAAGGTGAACTTGAACAACAGTTGTGAGTAGGTGAAAGGCATCACAATGAGGTCATCACCCCATCTCACCACAAAGCAGTCCCTAAATACTTCACAATACAACTTCCATCCTTCTCTCACATCTGGACAGTTTTACATCCAAGCAGCAGTGATATTTGAACCTCCTCCACTAGTTTACTCTTTGGCCTCTGATCCAAGTCCTCCAACAGAAATATTGATAGTTTGCTGTGCAAAGCTGATGCTTTGAGTTTTTAAATGGTACATATACTTGGGGACAGATTCACAAAGAGACACAAGACACACAGCACCAATTCAGGACTTGATGGCCTGGTCAAGAGCACAGTCACCTCTCATATAGAGGAGATAGAACACAATCTGCATCAGGAGTGACCTGAACTGTACAGGCGAGAGGAACACACTGGTAGTCCTCCTGTGAAATCACTTAATTGATCTACCTTGACATCTTCTGGGTAGTTACATGGAGAGAGTATAAATGAAAAGAAAAAAATTCCAAAAGCTGTACTTCAGTTGTCATAAACAACAACTTTGCTAGATCCTGAGATGCACTAGAAGCCAGACAGGCAGTATCAATGCCAGCAAAGATCAATACTCCCACAAAACAGCGTTAAGCTTTGCCTAGAAAGCAGAGGGAGCAGTAATAGATACCTAACAGAAAAACAACCATCTCTCTTCAAGGATAGATGTGTAAGTAGTAGCAACAACTGTACCATACGTACAAGTAATTACTGTCAGGACTCCATCTGGATCAAAAGTTTGGCATCTGCTTTACTAGCGGAAGAATCTCCAAGTTAAAAATGAATTTGGAGTTATGAGCCAGTCCCTCCCTGTAATTCTCCTTTCTCCTCCCTGTAGAACCACAGGACTTATCTAAGGATTATTTCATTTCTTGTTCATATCCTGCAAAAGAATTTTTATTCACCCAAGGAATTTTAATTCAAAAAGTACAAGCAATGTTATTTTCACTGCAAATAATCCCACTTTTCATTTTCAGACTATTCTGTGGCAACCTTTCCATGTTCTAAATAAATATAAATGAGATAAAAGGAAAAGCAAACATACATGCAATCTAGGTTTCCCTCTTACAAACTCTG
Organism: Turnix velox; assembly: GCA_013400935.1. Classification (NCBI taxonomy): domain Eukaryota; kingdom Metazoa; phylum Chordata; class Aves; order Charadriiformes; family Turnicidae; genus Turnix; species Turnix velox. The sequence continues at coordinate 321,571 of VZTY01031409.1, forward strand.
ATGAAAGGAAGCAAGCCCTGCTGAGCTTTAGACAGGATTTTCAAGTGAAAATATGATTCAAGCTTTGTTCTACTTTCATGCCTTTTATAAAGTTCTTATTAGTCTACAAATGAGATCATGCAGAAGGAACTAATTAACTGTACCTTCTCACTGCTGCTTACCTTGCAGTAACTTATCTATGTAGAAATGTCCTCAGAGCAGGGACTTGAAACCCAGTCTCCCTCAGTCCATAAGAACACTCTGACCAAACTAAATGGGGTTTTTTTTTCAGATGGCATCTTTGCCAACACCCACTTAGAGAGCTGCCCCTTTTCTCACTGATGAGCTCAAACATCCATCTCATTTTCTTCCTTCAGGACTGTCCATCAAGGTAGTGAAGAATCTAAGAACATGGAAAAACAGTGATTTCTCTTGTAATACTTTCCCAGACTCCAGCAACTCATGGTTCCTCTGGAGAAAAAGAAACACTACATAAAATAGTTTCACTACGAAATTCCTTAAGCTACATTAAAATAAAAACATCTGTTAAAAGCAAAAGCACACAATAAAAATCAAGGTCCATAAACCTTGATAAACCTTCCAGGTTTGAACAGACTTTTATCATACTCCAGTTGCAAGGTCCTTATTCCTCCAGTGAAAGCACCTTTAAGGACAGAACTACAACAACCCTGGAAATCACGTGCCAACAGTCAAAGGATCAGGCCACAACTATTGGAAGAATTTAGACAGCACATGGCAAGTGATAATTTTGCTTGTAAACTTCTCCCAGCACAGGGTTTCTTGTTTGGAGTCACAGGTTTCAAATAAGCCTGCCGATATTGACCAAAAGAAGCAGGTTTTAATACAGATTATTATTAATTGCTGCTTGGTTTTGTTGGGTTTTTGTTCATTTGTTTGTTTTTAAACAGCCTTTTCCTCCTTGAAATTAATTTAGGAATAGCTGGTTGCAATATTAAATTTGAGGTTTGGACTCTGTTTTTGAAAACAGGGGCAAAACAAATTCTGTGGAATAAAAATAAATAATTCTACACTTCCACCAGTAAAGCCTTTTCTTTATCATAATGGTGAGCTCAAACTGCAACTCAGGTTTTATCCTCACCCCACAACACTAGTAACTCATCAACCACTTCCTGCTGAGCCAGCTTTGCTGTTCAACCTGTTCCCTCACACAGCTCCTGATGCCTCACACCACAGTCATTCCTTTTCCTTTCTCCATCCCAGCACTACGACATGAGCATACGCATTTGAGTGACTACTGCACTGAAGCCAAGCCCACTGCCAGAACACTGGATGAGTAATACTTTTATAACCCATGATTGTGCAAAGAGTTAAAGATTAATAGTGCTTTACAGGGAAAGAAACTGAGGTAGAAAGAGGGAATAAATATCATTCTGAAGCCTACGTGCTGGGTCAGCTGCAAATCAAAAATTCCTAATGCATCACTCAGCTGAACACACAAAGTTATTACAAGATAGACGAACATTACTTATGTCCTAAGAGATCAACTGCAAGTGACTGAAAGTAAACACCCACTCAAAGGTTTCATGTTCAAGCAGAATTAATAACTGATTAACCTAAAATTGATTAATTAGAAAGGTGAATGCAGTCACTGCCTACTTTTGAGGAACCATGACTAATTCGTCTTATGTACTGAGTACTTGATACAATGTTGTTTTTCATCATGCACCTCAACATTTTCTTCACCCCCCTGGCACTGGTTTTCATTGAAATCATACCTCATTTTTAATTCATCTAAAATTAATTAAACATGAAGCAACAAACACATGTCTGCTATAGACCCTTCAGCACCTGAGGAGCATGAGATGGAGTTAAAGGCAATCAACATGGTTGGAGCTTTTTGGGGCCCAATTCCACTCCATGCAAGCATCAGTTGTAGAAAAGGACAATTTAAGCCAAGATTTCACTCCTAGGCAAGCACCAGCCCCAAGAATTCCAGATTTGGATGTAGGAGGGACAAAAGTGAGAGAGTAGGGGTGGGGACCCAGCCAATGCTTGTTTGTTTTTCAACTGCCTGACAAGTTCCCAGGCCAGTATCTATGAATCACATTCTGAGAGGTCAGGTAAAACCTGGTCAGTAATCAATACAGCACAGCAATACTGTAGGTCTGGAAAAGATTAAGCAATCATGTCTACTTCTCATACAAAAACATTACTCTGTTTTTATTTCACAGGCTAGTTTACTAACTGTAACTGCATCCCACAGTGTTAGAAGTCGGTGTGGATGTTCCAGTAAAATAGGAGTGATCCAGGTCATCTTCTGTCTGATCAGAGAGCTACCCAAGAAGTTGAACAAAACATCTGGTTATTTATGTGGCACAAACCACCTTATCCAAGGGCATGTATGCTTCTAGAGGGAAATAACCAACCTCAAAAGTGGAAAAAATGCAACATCAGCACCACATTGTTTCCTGAGCTGTTCTATATTAAGTAAGATGATGTTTTTATGTAGGATACACCTAAATTGTATAATTACCATGACACCTCATCTAAAAATGGACAGACACCCACCCAAGGTCTATCGCTGCTCCAAGAGGAAGGGAAGAAAAGGGTAAGTGTATATTCTTCCAACAGCACTATCATCTTCAAGGTATTTTCATGTCTTACTGTAAATAAAAGATATGGAACAAACAGTGAGCATTCAGACTCCATCCTGCACATGAGTGTGAGCAACTGAAGAAAAATTGAATTCAGTGATGTCAAAAAACATTGTGACAAGTAGAAGCAAGATTAAAATAACAGTGAAAATACTATAAATCCATTGTATCAGACTGATCCATTTTGGAGGATTAGGGAAAAAACCTCTCTGTGACCCTTGCCTGAAGTAACCAAGGTATTGCTTATCCTCTGACTACAAAGCTCCTGACAGAGGCTGTTCCTGAGCTCTGCATCCATCCAGCCACCAACAGCAAGCCTGGGGCTCACTGACACACCACAATACAGGGATTACAGAAGAGGATAAAATAGAAACTGATGAAACAACTAACTTAGTGATTCTAGCATACTGGTCTGCCTGGGGTTAATCTATTGTTGTACAGGCTGAACAACAAAAGCACCACTGTGCTGCCAAACCCAAAAACTGTATTAGAAAAAGCCAAAGCTATAGTAAAATAATTTTGTGGGAGACCAAGGGATTATGAAACAACTCTAGTTCCAAGACCTTCCCAAAGGTCCCAAAAAAGCAAGTTCAATTTTGAAGTGTCTGTAAAACAGATTGGTCAATATACAGAATATACATAAATGGATTATGCATATAGATCATTTATGTGAAGAAAAACAAGTGTTATTTACAAACAAGGAAAAGGGGTTAAAAAGAGCTTTTTATTTTGAAAAATCCTGCCTCCCTGTCTTTGTAACTTTTGCTCCAGAAATTCTATTTGCATGGTTTCCATGGTAACTCTACTGTACTGGTCACTTTTACAAATAACCATCTAGCCACTGAAAAGAGCAGCCACTCAGGATTACTCTTAAGGCCAGCCTCAAAAGCCTTGAAAGACAAGAAAGGAAAAAAGGAAAGAAAACCAAAGTTAGGCCCAAATTACTTTATTTCATTAGTAAAAACTGTAATACTTCTTCAAAATAGAATGGAGTTCATAATTTCTTCCCATAGTCAATACACACAACTACAGCCTGATGCTGAGGTTGTCTGCTACAGCATCCATGAACAGCAGATATCAAGTAACAAGCAGGACCTTTCACTGGTCAGATTCAAACCCTACATCAACTGGACAATAAGATTCTGAGTATTTGGAAAGGGCTTTTAGGTTGATAGTGACTGGAAGAATCCTGTGCAAGATCCACAACACTTCATTTATAGCATGTAGAAAGATGAAAAAGCCCTTGGCCACAGATAAACTGCAAGGAAAGTTACAGTTCTGCTACATTTTATCTCTTCTCATTTAAAAATACATTGTTTTAAATGGCCTCTCAGTTGCATGTTGACTTCAAACTTCAGTCATTATGCTCAGATAATGAATCAAATTCTTCAACCAAATTATTCTTAGCATGTGTTTTTGCATAATTATTTCTTAGGTAAAGACTACACAACCCAAAGAGAGCCCTTCTGACTGTAACACAAATACTGCCTGTCTCCTTTTTTCCAGCGTTTTGTCTTTCACAATTTTCAGTGCAGGACCATTTCAGTTAAGAATTATGCTCTAAAAGCAAGATCATTTGAATTTAATGCAAGTACCCCACCATTTAATAACACTAAGTTAAGGGAGTAGCACTGTTCACTATACTAAATCACTTCCCAACCTTTTGACTAAGTTTAGCATAGAACTAGATTTATAATGATTCTGTTAATAGAAACATAGCCAAGACTCCCAAGATACTGCTCCAAAACAGCAACACATGCTTGCTCAACAGTTACCCTTCAAGTGTTTGCTTAAGAGAAATTCTATATGATGTTTTAGTTATTATTAATTTGAACTCAGAAAAACAACTGTCAAAAAGCAGCTTACGGGGAGAAACACCTGCCAAAGGACTGTCATCATAATTTTAAAAGCCTTGTAATATCTTAATCTGTTGGCAGCACACACTTAGGACTACCACCAGGACCCTACACAGAAGCTGTGCCCTGCACAGTGAGAGTACCCACTCTTCATAAACCTCCAATTTAAGTCCTTGCAACCTGACTGCACTTTGGACACCAAATGACTAAACCTGTGGAGTACAAATTACTCTCAGCAGCCACTGAATTCAGCTGACAAGAAAAGGATTTTAGCAGATTGGTTTAATTAGACACCTTTACAACAAGCTTTACACTGTTGAAGCCAAGTAAGCTGAATTCCATTCCAAGTCTTTCATCTTGGGTCAGCAGTCTGGCTAAAGTAAATCTGTCCACAGCCCAAGGTAAGACTGAAAGAAAGGAAAAGAGACCAAATATTCTTCTACCAATTAAAAATACACAGAGATTTTAAATTTTAAAACTAAATTTACATTTACACTGAAGGCTACTCCCTCTCATTTCTTCACAGTATCCATTAAAAAGGCACTGATGTAGTAAAACTTGAGATTTCTACAGATATTCCTCTCTTTTTTTTTCGTAATATTTTCAATCTGCATTTGAAAAAAAGATACAGAAAAATTGCCACCAAGGAAGAGAAGCAACACTGATTAACCACTCAGATAACGTTGCCCTTCATGAGAAAGTTGCTTGGGGCAAAGTAAGTTTTCAAAATATTATACCTGGACAATGGGTCAAAGTTTCCAAAGCTTGAACCAAGGGGGCTGCAAGGCTGTAAAGAACTTGGATTTCTGGAGTGTCAATGGCAGAAAACATTGGATATTGCAGAAAAACAAGCAATTCTATTGCAAGTTTCTGAACCCACGATTACCAGAGGTAGTGCTGAGGGTAAAATGAAGCCACATGAGCAGGAACTGCAGGTCTGTACAACAGCCAGAAAAGGGAGAAGGGAGGGAAGCGGCAGGGATCACATTTCAGCCCTTAAGCATCTCATCTCTTTGATCCTCTCAGTCCGATTCCAAGCTCAAATACAGTTCTGATGTCCAAGGTGTCACCCTATCTCCAATTAATCAAAGGATAGTCCTGTTTTAAGCAGCCCCTTCTCAGGAATCCCATGGCCTGGCTTAGAATTTGATCCCTGTCATAGCTGTCAACGGATCTGCTTCTTACTTCTCCCGTGCTTTTGTTTCTACCCAAGGCAGCTCCATAAGCCAGGAATTAATATGCACAGACAAAGCAGAAGGATACCAGGGCTTTTCAGCAGGAATGAAACATCGGCTTGTCACTTCAGTGAGTAGCAACTGGCTCAGAGGACAGACTTGCTAAAGGCATGTTAAATGCTCTTAAGTTACCACTTAGGACCATAATTCTTAAAAATTGAGGGAACACAAAAATCAATCAAACTTGACATTCCAAATAAACACCTACCAGGCTCTATTTCATAAAGCCTAGTGTTTTCTGATTTGGGCTTTTTCAATTGTTTACCAATCCATCAACAAACCTCCCCACAGTGCCCTCATGAGCATGAAGGATCCAATCTTTAAACAAACGGCCTGGAGAGAGCAGTTTGATAAGCAGTGAAGAAATAATTATGCTGTTCAGAAATCAATTTATTCTCAGGCAGAAATGTATTGCAGCAATTATCTTAAATACGGGGCGAAGTCCATGCAAAATCACTGAGTCAGACTTCAACCTTTCATTTCTGTAAAGTATGAGAAAGCTGACAGTATTACCATCTCTGTGTAAGAGATTAAGACTGAGACTGACGTATCTTTTTTTAGTGACTTTTGATCAAAACATGCCTGGTTGTGTAGAGGGAGGTCTCCACTCCCTGATAGCTATAGCTTTCAAAAAACACCTTCAGGGAATCGATGCCTAGCCTTTTCAACACACACCTAACCTTTGTCCTGTCATTCACTGCCATGCATCTTAGATAAATACCATTTTCTTTCCTTACAGGATACACCCATCACATGCAAACTGCTAAAGCAAAACCTTCACAGCCTGACGTTATGAGAAATTATTTGATTTTTTTTTTTCTGTACTTGAAAAGCAGGAACTTCCCCACTTGTCCCCAAATAATCAGCTACCCAAAATATCTCAGGCTGCTCTAAATACATACATGGGGCAGTTACACCACACTCTGTGGTCTAATCCTGCAAAACACTTAGGGCTTCCTGTAAGGGCTGAGTACCCTCAGCTCCCACCCACCCACAAGAGAATTTCAGAGACCTACATCTGCAGCTTTAATTGAGAACTGAGGGCTAAAAATTAACCCTACAAAAAATATTTTTAAAATCTGCAGGTTGATCCCTAATCTGACTAGGTGGCTGCACAAGTCACACTGGTGTGTTGAGATGGGACTGGATGGCAATTTGGGGAAGAGAAACCTGTTGTTTCCAGTACAGATTAAGTAAGTCTTAAACCAAATAATGAAAAAGCATCCTTAGGAACTTTTACAGTTCTTGAGCCCAGACAGCATATGAGAGAAACCCAGCATTGACAGGAGCCTTAGCTGTAAACATTCAGCTCAGCACCACTAACTAGTACTTTTATTTATCTGATGAATCAGAATCACCACAATGGCATAAATAACTTAGAAAATTGTAACAAAAAGGCAACAGTGGGCCTAGTCATGATGAATTATCAAGATGAATAAATGAGGTCAAATTCATCCATTTACCTCCAAGCTCACCTTAGTCACAATGTGAATCCTCCCGATTAAAGGACTGAGCAACACATTAGAGCTCCAGTTAAGAGAAAAGGCAAACCAAAATGGAGCTGTCATTGCAGAAAAGACTACAGTTTGGTTAGGGGAGATTTTTTTTTTCAGTCAGTTGAAAGAGACTTAATGTAGGATTAGTCTTTCAATTTGAATCAACTTCCTGAATCTTTTGAATCTCTCACCTTGCACATCTCTCACAACAGTTCACAAAGCAGAAAGCTGAGCCCTACAAAATGAGAATTATATGAAAGGACTGACTCAATTCCTTGCTCCTGACATCTCTCACTTGCAAGCATACACTTATCCGAGCATATATTCATCTGGCATACATTCTTAGCTGTTCACAAAGGAGAACATAATCCCACACTTTCACACAGATTTTAACTAAATTAGAATACTTCTGTTCTCTTATTTACAGTATTTACATAGATTTTCCCTATGGAAACACTTTCTGTTTTGTTAAAAAAAAAGAAAAAAAAAAGGAAAGGATTGACTGAAGAATTTAATAGCTTCTACAACCTCACTTTACTGTTACTTTGGGGAATTGGTTTTGTTTTTGTACTGTTTAATCACTATTACTACGTGATTAAGCATGAAGAAGTCACCTCCATTTTACAGATGACAAATCCAAGCTATTAGAAGTTTACATTAAATAATTATTATAGCAAATATCTCAGATCCTATTTTTGGTAATGCACAAGCCAGATCCATTCTTTTCACCTCAAGGAGGCATCCAGCATATGGCACAGGGAGGCCCTGAAACAGAAAGAATCTCTCTTCTGTGGTATTTGCCATGGTGAAACTGTGAACCTCTAGTACAACTGTTTGAACATGTAGCACCAGAAATCAGATTCTCCCTATTCCCGAGCTCTCAAAGGATAGCTTTGAGAGAGTAGCATCAACTCACTGGGACTTACAGAGTTAAAACTTATTAAAATAGGACATTCCCCTCCACAAAGCTGATTACTGTACTGAAAACCCAAAGTCACTGGGAATGGGAAGTAGAATTACTGAGTGTGCGTCACTGATTCTTGGTTCCCCTTTTCTCCTGTTGCTGAATTACTGTACCCTGCATGTTCTCAGGGCACAAACTTGAGTAACAACAAGAAAGCCATTCTCCAAATCCACTCAGGTGAAGAACTGCCATAATTTTTGGTAGAATTTCACTAACCCGTTGGTTCAACGAAAAGAAAAAAAAAAAGGAACAACACACTCTGCAGCATTTTAATAAACTAATCCATTATAAACTTGCTCAGTGGAAATGTCAAAAGGTTTTGTTTGCTCAAAAGGAAACAGTTAAAGTAGCTGCTACAGTATCTGCAGTGACTCTTTCCCCACACTCAGAGCTATTAATGACTGTAATTCTGACTAGAGTGTGATTTAGCAATAGTCACATTGACCCTGTACAGCATATCATGGGATCATACAGCTTCAAAGCACTCAGCAAATATTAACCTGCTTATTGCCGAGGAGACTGAATTTTTATTTCTATTTTTCAGATGAGGAAATTGAGATCAAAGCACTGAAAAAAACCTAACAGTAGAACCAGTTCTGGGAAATTGAGGTGCTCTTGCTGATGAAGCATTGGTTCAGTAATAGAAATGTAATATTTTGATTGCAGCATAGCAACTTGCTCAAATCAGCCAGAGTATTGCAGTGGAGCTCATCTTGTGCACAGCTTGTGCAAACCCATACTAAAGGTCAGTGTATTTAACAGCTACATACAGTTAACTGTGTTTATTGAACGATAATGGCCTAATGCAGTCAAAAACACACAAATAAAGACACAAAGATTTGCTCAGGATGACCACAAGTACAGAGAAACCCTGCTTAGGTTGGAAGAGAATGAATGCCCTCAATTCTTTAAATAATACGGTGCTGTTGAATGTCTGCAATTCTGGTCACAGCAAGTTTCCCACATGCCTAAGGAAAAAATGGCTTCGTTTTCTGAAGGTTTCAGCCCCAGTGTTTATCATTCCTCTGCTGCCATTTGAAAGACCCAGACAAATAGAACAAAAATCTGACTCACTGAATTGGAGAAAGCACCATGCCTGACATCACATTCATCTTGAGAATTAAAGCTACTTTTCCAACCAGAATTACTCGCTTCGCTTTGATTTCTTTCAGCTGTCCCTCCTGACTTGGTAATTTCACGTAAGTCTGCAACACTTGCTTTCTTACACTGCTTCAATCTTAATTTACCCTTCACTGGTACCTGGGGGGAGGAGGTTTGACTCATTCCCTTGTAAAACCCTTTAGCAAACAGGTCAACAATTCTAACAAAATGGAAACATATGGAAAATTAGTAACACCACATTCATTAGGTGAGGTAAAAACCTGCTTTCCAAAATTCATCTCTGACCTCCAAAGACTAAGAAATTTTATAAATTTCTTGCTGTGCTTTGTTGATAATGTAGGAACTGACAAGAGAGGTGTCTTAGCAGTATTGGAGATAAAGGATACTGACTGACGTTGACTTATTTCCCTGGCCTTTACTATAAATTCACACATATGACTGAAAAAAAAAAATACCAATAATGCCACATAAAACACAGGATCAGCAAATACCTTCATGATCACAGAACAAGCCACCCATGACTAAGAAACACCCTTTTATTAGAAATTCTTTGGCGAATGAAACTGGAATGAGAAAAGGCTAAATGAAGCACTGCTGTTGAACATTGAACCTTATTTTCCAGTAGCACAGAGTTAAATGCTTTATTTCATGTTTGCACAAGGATTTAAAGATTTAAACCTGTCACCAAAATAAACTTTGGGGGAGGGACAGAGGGATGGGTGTTAGAACAATTCAGTCAAATTTCATTAGTATTTCCATAAGGAAATATTCTTGTAAGAACAAGTTAAACACAATTTGGCTTGAAAAACCTTAATCACCAAAGTTGTCTGCAATAGGAACTGGCTTGCCATGTTAAGAGAAGGTTGTTCCATTGTTTAGACTGTATTTCTGAAGTTCTTCTTCCCCATCTTGCCCTGACACAGACTTTGGATTTAGTTTTAGAAAAGGATATATGGCTTCACCTCCCTGCCAAAGACAGGCAAGTAACAAATAATAAATTCTAAGGTGTCCAATTATAAAGCATACCATGAGAAACCACACCATGATTTATCAGATTCACTGGGCTAACAGTCTGCAATGGGTATCTTAAGAAGTGACACAAGTACACAAGATAATCTTAATGAGTACTAGTAAGTGATCCTTTTGTATGACACCACACCAACAAGCAGTTTGCCACTTAACAGCTACAATATATAAAACTTGCAAAATGTTTTAGAAATACTGTTCCTTGTAAATTACACTTCCTATCAGAAAAACAAAGCACTCTTCAATGATAACAACTGTTAGAAATCATGCCCTTCAGTGTATATCATAGCTGTACATTAAGTAAAAGTCATCTTCATAATCCAAGACCTAAATCCAAAGGATGGAGTAGCCAATTCAGAAAACTCCCGATTTGATTAGGCATTTCATCAGGCTTTTACATCACAATTGTGCATGGCTTTAGCTCAGGACCAAGGATCCTGTAAGCATTTACCATCACAAATAGCTCTGTCATGATGAAATGATTGTTTGCCAAATCAATTCCGAGTGCATATCTACCTGGCTTGATAGCTTCTTGGCTCCAGTTCTGCACATTGCAGAGCACTCCATTTCCAACAGGGTTTCAGAGTACACATTATTTTGTAGTATCAACACCTACGAGTCCTAATCATTTTTAGAGTGCTTGACACCTACCATTTCACTTTCACTTTGAACTGCTGGAAAACAAAATCTGAAATCAGCACACACATCCAAATTCCCCAACACATTGTCCAAATGAAAACAAACATACGAACTTTAAAACTCAAACAAAACCATTTGTGCAACATTTCAGAAGTCTTTTTTTCTCTCCATACAAACTCATTGCTTTATTATTTTCAGTTTACATTTCTGTAATTCAAAACATTTAGCTTTTGTTTGGCAGGCTTTACAAATTCAATTTGGTAAGCTATCAGTCACTTACATAGACCAGGGCTTCTCTGCTTTATCTAAATTCCTTTCCAGTGACCCGGACATCATGCAAAATGATACTATAGCAATTTTACAAGTGTAAAATTGTAAGGAGAGTCCTCCAAAATTCATGGGGGTTTTTTTTCATATATATCTACTGCAAGTATTTCCAATGGCTGCAGCTTTTTAAACACACAAGCAAATTAATGTAGAATTCTGCAGGCAAACTGGACACATCAAAAGCAGTTAAAATGGACTAATTTGTGAAAAATGCTGCTAGGACATAGTGGGGGCTTTCTTTTTGCATGTTAACAGCTGCTACAAAAGTCTCAGAGTAAATTCTATTAACAAGTACCAGGCTGACAGTTTTAAACAAACATCCAGGGTTTCTTTAAAAAAAAAAAAACCTCAGACACAAACCCCTTAATTTCACTTCTAGTTATTTTTTTTTGCACTGAAAACCTAAAGGAGACCTCTTGTTACACTGTCAGTGACCCCCACACACCGTGGCAATGGATCTGCAGGCAGAGGCTGGCTGCCTGGTATCAGTGTTACAGTTTACTATCACCAAGATGACTTCATGTGTAAGAAGCACATTCTTCCCATCACTGCACTTACTCCGTAAGGAAACCAGAAAGGGCAGCAGGCCAAAGTCTGGTAGTGAAGCAGACACACTATCAGGTTTCCCACATTCAAAAATCTTGCTGCCAGGGAAGCATGAAAACTGCTTCCTACAGACTGGGTGGCAGAAGGAAAATTAAGTGAAGTCTAGGCCAGGCCATTATTTTGATCTGCACAGGGCTTTTAAGATTTTTATCTAGCTGAAGTCCAGCTCTCAAAACAAGGAGACTCCTCTTATCACCCGGCAGCTTTTCCGTTTTCAGTCTCAGTTCTTTTATCATTGTCCCTTGACAGAGCTTTATCTCCAACCGTCCTTTTTTTGAAGGCCATAAAATCTCCTGAGCAGTTTTTAATCTTTCTGCAAACACATTTAAGAAGGTTGTTGCCACTGCAGCCTTCCTCTCAGCATCTCCACTAAGCTGTTTCCAGTGAGAAGCTTCAAGTAGCACAAAGAAAATATCTCACAGCTTGAGTCTTCTATGTGCCTCCTGCCCTGGCAGAGCAATTCCCAGTTCCTCCAGGGCAGAACACAAAACCCATCTTTACCTTTACATGCTTCCTGATGTGACAAAGACAGGAACTTAGTTTGACACATCCAAGTAATTTCTGATGTGGGGTATATGATGCAGATCATGGTGTTTAGGCTGAGAGAGCTACAACACCTCACTGGCCAGAGCAAACTGGACTGAGTCAGGAACTGGTTTCATGATCCCATGTGAGCAAGCTCAGCAGCTCAGCCCAGATGGAAAAGACAACTGGGTCCAGATTAAGGAGAAACGAACAGAGCAGAAAGGCTCTGACAGAGTTTAGATGAGGATAAAAATCCTGGCACAGTGTACAAGCAAGGGAAGCGCAGGGTGACTGGTCTGTCCATGCCTGATGTTCCACATTGAAAGCAAAAGAGTCCATAATGACAAAGAGATGAGCACCTAACATAGCATCTCACAGGAAAGCAGAGCTTTTCTGTAAGCGTGACTCTCAGTGATGAAAGAATTACAAGACATATCAGAGCTGAAAGGTTTCTTTTTTAGGCCATTTCTCTGCAAAAGCACCATTTACTGCTGGTCCCTGGTATTCACTGTTGTGTAACAACTTCGTAATTGTGCATTTACATCCTACCATGTAGCATGTAAAAGTGCTAATGAACACTTAGATGAAGTTAGAGATTTTATCATGAAAATAACTTATTTTTATGCACGGGGCTGTTCTGGCCATTTCTGAAAGGTAAATTTCATATTCTCTGGCCCCAAGGCAGGATCTACTAGTTACCTACATGCTTATACACAATCCAGTCAGAAAGACACATACTGGCTTGAAGACCACAGGGAACAGAATTAACAAAAGAAGTAATTCTACTGGACTAGCTAATGTGCAATACAGTCAGGCAAGTAAACCTTCCAAGCTGTGACTGTTCTACCAAACAGTCATTGCTAGTCCCTTGTTAAAAAAGGACCTCTCTTTTACTCCATCAAAAAACTTTATATTAGTATTCTCTGTGCAGTCAAATATGTACATGAAATTGTAGTGGGAATCCCATAAACACAGCCTGAGGCCAATACAAAGCATGTTAGAAACTCTTGTTCCCCCCTGCAAGACAGCTGTCGGAAATGCCTCCAGACTCTTGCATCCTACACCAAAACACATGGGAGATCACACATTTGAAGATCCAGTGCAAAGCCTGCTAGACCAAAGGAGAGCTTCTCGTCTATTTCAGCTGAAGCTGAGTCTAACAAAGGGTTGGAAAACAGATATGGTTTAAACCTATCTCAACCTGGCCAATCAGAAGATAAAAGGTAGGAAATAATCCAATAGATCTCAAACCTGCTAATGCTCCACAAAGGATTTGTGTCACACACTGTTAAGTCTCCTCCATTCAGCATATCAACTGCTGTTCAAAATCACAATGCCTTCCTAATACTTGTTCCCCACATAAGGTGCTGTGCTGTTACTAGAACATTAAACAAAAAAAAAGAAAGGTGATCCATTCAGCCACACTTCATTTGCATGCCAAGCCAACATCAATGCAGTGCTTAAATCCAGTGGAGATAAGGACTTACTTAAAGATACATGACAGTTCATCCTAGAACTTAGTTCTGACGTTTTAGGGGTTAATGGGTTTTCCCTATCTATAATTTCTAAAATATCCAGGCAAAAGCATCTGCAAAAGAACACCACAGAATATTTCCTTTGGTTGCTAACTGTTGACATGATGCACGCCTCCAAATAAGTGCCCTGCCAGTGTGGTTGCAACAATAGGAATCCCAATGAAGAATCGTAGAGCTGGCAAATATCACTGGTGCTTTAACAGGCACCAGGTCCCAAGTGATGCAGCTGCTTCAGCTGAACGCCTCTGCTGCACAAGCCTCTGTTTAAAGACTGAAAAGTGGTAATCTCCTGATTTTGCTACTTTGAAACTGAGGAGGCAAAGGAAAATATTTGAATGTGCAACCCTGAGGTCAGAGCTAAAGTTTGATTTGGGTTGCTTTGGATTAAGGAGAAATGTCCAAGAACAACTCACTGATTTACTTTATTTCAGGACTTGGCACACAGCTTGGACAAAGTTCAAAATCCAACGACACTGCGCCAGAAAATACTACAGAAAGAGCAGAGATACGAGACATCTGGACTGTGTTAGAAACTCAGAGCCATAAAGTCCTTTAAAAATATTCTCTACTCACACTGGGACTTCTCTTGTTTTTGTTTCAAACAACCCAAATGTTCAAACTGCATTTCAAATTAAAAGTAAAAAAGGAAAACAAAACACAAACCCCAAAACTAATAGAAACCCAGAGCCTTGTCTGCCCCAAGTAGGAAAGCTAAGTCAATTACAAAAGAACAAGATGATTTTAATTAGCTCAGAGGAAAAGTGAACACTACTATAGGAAGAGTGCCCCTTTTCAATATTATAACATCACTCCAAACTTCTCAAACAAGCAGGACAGCCAGTGTGGACTATAAAACCATGGCCCCTCTGACCACTCCTGCTCTAACAAGCTATTTCAACCTACCCAGGGCAGACTGAAAAGAGGCATTACCCAAAAAACTTCTTTCTAAAACATCATGGTCTGGGTTCCAGGATATAACTGGGGAAAAAAATATTTTTAAATGGTCACTTAATGGTTTTCATCTTAATTCCACACACTTGGCAGCAGTCATGCTAATCACTTTACAGTTCCTTAAATACAATGTCATCAGTTGTGTACTTGCCTTCCAGGAAGGCCCCTACACAAATGACTGAAGGAGATGAATTCAGGGTAACAAAATGCTGTTGTCAGGTTTTGTTATTTATCCCAAAACTAGAAGAAATACAGGAAAATTATTCAGAGAGAAATGAGAAAACACAAATAGTTTTAGAAATTGTCTCAGAAATTCAAGTTGATGATGCCTAACTAACCCTTTGAAGGAATAACTCAGTAAAAAAAACAGTCATTGCCATCTCTTGGGTGGGAAAGCAGGTAGGGCTCGGTCAGGGACAGAGCTGAAGGAGCACAGGAGCTCCTGGCCCCAAGCTCCCAGCCAAGCCATCCAAGCCCTTGATGAGAAGCAGAAAACTGACACCTCGACTGTGGCTTTTCACTTATCTTGGGTAAATCAATCTTTTTGGCTTTATTTCATGCTTTCTTCACTTGCCTCTTCTCTAACTGGCTGGTATGGCAGCAGTGTGCTGAGATATGCAGCCTCCAACATGCACAATGTCCTCACCAGGTGAGACTGCACCTCCACCTCTTCTCCCTCCAAAGATGAGATCAGTTGACAGAGCAAGGTCTTTAAGTGCTGGGTCCTTTTAATATCCCAAATGTCAGGCTAGCAGAAGAGGAATTATTCCACATAGAATCTGCGCTTCCCAAAATTTGCTGAATGTAAAAATTCATCTTACACTAAAATAAGTATTTTTCATTAGAAGGCAAGGTAGTTCTAGCCCAAACCTGTCTACCAATACAAGTTCAAGCAGGACACTTAGAAATAAAAAATCAGTAGAGTATCAAGAGAAGAGTCTACACTGAATTAACAAAGTGACTAAAGTTGAGGCTCAAAATAGATATACTCAAACAAGTCCAAGGGGAAAGTCCTTAAGGTATTTTCTGACAGTGAAAATTTCTGGCAAGGCTGGATGTCATTTAAAAAGATGCTACTTTCCACTTGTATGGAATATTTAAATTTCTTTTGTTTTTTAATTAAAAAAAAATACAAAGACAAAATCAGCCAGTTTATTCGACTTCTTCATATTCTTGAATATTTATACCAGTGTATCCCATTCTCCCAAGCACATGCACTGGCACAGCAAGGACTGTTTTGCATTCAGCAACATGCATCATTTCCATCAGTCCCTCTCTAGGAACAGAAAACCAAGGAAAGCAAGACAGCCACATAAACAAATCATTTGGGTCCCTGAAAACCCAGGAGATAGTGTAGCTATTGTCATTTTACATCTAAGCTCCTTCAAGGCATTCTGACAGTGCCATATGCAGATGAAAATACACAGAATTATACTCACAAGCAAACAATCAAAGGACATTCCTGTCCACACCAAACACCCCCTTGTTCACCACAGTACACTGTGTTTGTTGACAGCATTATGTTTGTTCTACTCTCAACAACAAACCTCACTGAAGATTCTTAGTTGTGCTGTCTGCAAGTTCTTCAGTATTCCATAGCCCTGATGACTCTTCTACCACCTGCAGTCAAAATTTCAGTCTAAATTTCAAGACCAAATTTACATTACAGCATTTTTCCATAGTTGCAAGAGAGAAGACTGTCAGCTCTCATTCAAAATATTTTATTTCAGAAGTACAGAAATTACAGAAAAATCACCTACAAAAGACTGCACGTTAGGGTAACATCTGTGTAACCAAATAACCTCAGCTTTCAGGATACTGCAAAGACTCCAAGGCAGGAGAATTCTTCCAACCCAATGAAGTTGGGCCAAATATAAAATCACCCTCCCCCACAAAGCCCAACAACAAGCAAATTCTCTGTCCTGCAGATAATATTCCTCTCCTGCTTTCCCCTAATTACTCAGAAAGCTGAATCAAGGAGGACAGATGCAGGCTTGAGCTATAAAATCCAGATTTCATTTCCTATCACTCCCTTCCCCCAGGAGCTCAGGGGTGTTTAGAGCCTGGGCTGTGGTTTAAGTCCATCTGTGTTCTTCCAAGTATAAACATCTTCATTGAAAACAGACTCATCTTGCACAGCCATTCATTTAGTGAGCTCATCTGTGAGAGACACGGACTGGCACATTTCTATGACAACCAAAGAGGGGAAAAAAAAAAAAAAAAAAAAAAAAGAAGCAGCTTGGCACTAATTAAGCAGCTTTTAAAAGCCTCCCTATTGTTCCTGAGGCTGCTTTCTCTTCCTCTTGCATCTATCCTATCTTGGATATACTTCCCAGGATGTCAACTCTCCCTAAAATGGTTCTCTTTCTATAGGGAAACTGAGACGTTTGGTAAGATTTTAGTGTGAGAAGGAATGCTCAAAGAATGAAAGAATCAAAGCAAATGGAATACTGCTTCATCTAGTTCTCAACTGAACTAGACATACATACACAGCCTAAAGAGACAGCTCAAAGAGGGACCATAGGTGTCTGAACCAATAAAATGTTCCACCAAAAATCCTGTCTTTAAAAATTACTCTGAGTAACCTGCTTTGTTTAAATGACTGGTGGTGGATGAACTCTTGATAACAAACTGAACCCACAAATATATGTCATGAATTGAACACCATCATCCCCTCACTTGTTGGGTCTCAACCCCACTGTTTTAATCTTACACTAAGCCATCATAATATTAAAAATAGATAAAGAGGGCAACAGAGCTTAGGAATGTTATTTCAGTACAACCAGTTCAGTTCAACAGTTTATTTTCCCACCTAGGAGAACCAGACAGATGAGGCAGGAAATATATGATGATTTCCTCTTCATAAGGATTTCATGTCATCATGATACCATTTTTTCAGCTGGGACATAGGCCTCAGCTCAAGCAATTGATAACTTTCTCAAAGTTATTTAGCACCAGCAGCTCTTTCCCTGACACAGGTTGCCAGTAAATGCAGAATTCACATTGCCCTAATGTTTGCTATTCCATCTCCTCAAATCAGCAACCGCCAGATTACACAATGTATTAACTGAAATTAGTTAAGATTGTTTTCACTAGTATGGTACAGATACTACATCACTTAGTGATTCCCAACAACAGAGAAAGATGCTACGAGCAAAAAACAAAAACAATGCAAAGGACTCCCAGGATCCAGACACGGGAAGCACAGATACAATGCCAGGAGAATAATTTTTTTTTTTTTTTCACTCTGTCAACAATTTTTTGAGATTTCATGTAAGCACAGACTAAAATGAAATAGGCAACCTGCTGAATCTTACTCTAAGACTACTTGTGTTCTCAATAGCTCATGCCATATGACCACAGAAATGGTAAATCACATTAATAACAATATATATATTTTTTTTTAAGTGCAACTTTGCCTCCCATGGTCAATTTTTTCTCCTGGCATCTGCAAAGGTTTCCCATTCACATATAGACTGCACTCATCAACTCAATGACTTTCATCTCAACAGTGTTTTGACTTGATCTTTTACTCACAAGTCATTTTGTCTCATTTGCTTCAGACATTTTTCCACACACGATTCAGAGCAGTGATACACTGCCAGGCAAAGTACTGAAATGTTCCCAAAGGCATAGAAGAAAGCAAACTCAGTTATTAGTGGATCTAAAAGGTACATTTCATTACTTAACCAGCTTTGCCACAAAGAGCATAGCTAGCACATCAGGGCTGCTTGTGGTAGATGCAAATTTAAGTCATGCAACTGAAACGACTTTGACCTCCTGGTGGAATTAGATACTAGAAAGACAGAAGGTGTTCAAGTCCAGTTCTAAGGTCTCATAAATTCTCCCAAAACTCCAGGTAGCAGTGGTACATAAGTCCAAAGGAAAGAGCATCCTCTCTCACTGACAAGCTCTCCTTGGTCAAAACTCAGATCAAAAGCTCACCTTCAGCATGCTTTATACTTTGAAGTTCCATCATATTGAAAGAATCTTGATTTTGACTAATTTCTATTCCAAAAAGATAGACAACTGCACCCTCTTTTTATTTAACAAATAGTTATTAAATAATTTACACTGTTTTTATTCTGTGCAATGTTTCCAACATCATAAAACTAACACAGGAGTAAAAACTCGGGTTGAAGCAGTGTCTCCAGAAACCACGTGATACACCATGGGAAGTGCCACAGACTCATTCTGTATTGGTTCTCCCCTGGATGTACAACAGGCAAGACATTCAGAAATGTATAGGCAACTGGAAGAAAACCAGGGTTACAGTACATCTGAAAATTGATATACAAGGCTGATTTCCATATGTGCAGCACATTGCCTTCTCCAGCTTAAATCTTGAAATGGTGGGCTGCACTGTTTATTTTCTGCTGCCTACACAATGCATCAGATCTGCCTACAAGCTACTCTCTGCTGGAGTATATTCCCCACAGACACCGTAAGCTCCCATCCACCTCAGAGCAGGCAAAGACCCCACAGTATCACACTGTGTTTCCATATCTCTGCAGGGATATCCTCTGCCACATCCCATCTCGTGAATATGAATATATGCCACTTCTGGAGACCAGTGCAATCATTGCAGACAGTGATCAGTTACTAATTGGAAGCATCCGTCCTTCTCCAGCAAACAGCTCCCTCCTCTCCTCCACTGATCACTTCTGTGCACCCAGAAATGAACATCCTTACACCATGGTCTCTCCCAACAGTTGATAGGATGGCAAGGAAAAAAAATAATTAAATCAAGCAACAGGTTTGAGACAAGACAATATGCTGGGCAACATATGCAACTCCTTTTTACAAGGGCTAAGATTTACTCAAAATCATAAAGTCCCTGATTTTTGCTGTACAGAGATCTCCAGTTTCCTGATTAGGAAATGAAATAATGTACCATTAAGCACCTCATAAATCTCTTCAATTAATGCATTCTGCACAAGGGAGAGTTACAAGGAATTATCAGCAACCACAGCAGTGCCTCATTCCCACTGCCTTGTCCCTGAGAATGAGTCACTTCAATTCCCACACTGTTGCTGCAGGCAGAGAACTGAGGACTATTCCCTGTCTCAGTTAGTCAGGCAAATGGCTGGAACAGAATGCAGAAACTACTTGCACAAAACTTTAATTAGAGTTACCTTATTTTCTGCAGCTATTCAAGCACAGTTACCATCAGTTCTCCACTCTTCATGTTGATTAGGGTTTATTCTACATGAGATAACATTTCCATCCCTTCAACTTCAGGAAACAGCCAAGGAGAATGCCATACAACCATGCAGAGCATAGAAAAGAATAAAAACCAGTACCCAGACAGCCTGCAGGTTTGCACATCTCCAGTGCTGAGCTGTACTATAATCAACTCCCAAGCTATCTTGGCACAGGATCCTAGGTTGCCAGAGAAAAAATTGAAGCAAAGGCTGAAAAAGCCAACATCAGTCTCTCACTACAGGGCACAGACATACAACCAAGCTCAGCACCATTCCATGGAGAGACCCAGGGCTGTCACTCTCATTTCTGGTTGTATGCCTTATTTCTCTCCAGCATATGAAGGGTCAGGAACAGCCTGCAGCAGGGCTTTCTTGAGCCACCAAACACTTCACTGCAATACTATCCCAAGTGAAAGAGATTTAATTAAATGATTCAGGAGACATATCACAGAATCATAGAATGGTTTGGGTTGGAAGGGACCTTAAATGTCATCTAGTTCCAATCCCCCTGGCAGGGATACCTCCCACTAGACCAGGCTGCTCAGTGCCTCATCCAGCCTGGTCTTAAACTCCTTCAGAGAGGGAGCATNCTCTTTGAAAAGAAGATCAAGGCCACAAGTGAGAGGAAAAAACTCAGGCAGATTATAAACAAAGCACTGGTAGAATCAAGTGTGATGGCATAGCATTCCTTGGTCAGCTTTGTCAATTATGATGTAAGGGTCCTGGATTTTGTTTACTTTTGAATAATAATATGGGTGTGACTGTAGCTGATTTTGCACATTTAGGGTCACTGTAATTTTAATCAAAAAAAAAAAAAAATTCCAGAAGACATAAAAAAAAAATTCTGCATGACAAGTGTTTTTAGATTTGATAAAGACTTTCCTGCATACAGCACGGTCCCTCTGTGCTTCACATGACTGCAAAATAGAAACACTGGAATTTTAGCCCAAGAGGGTGTCACTAATGGGG
>VZTY01031409.1:342810-356721 GCA_013400935.1 Turnix velox
CATCACATAGCATATTAAAAAGTCCTACCCCTGCCTTTCTGTAGGCCCCTTTCAGGCATTAAGAATTAGATCAACTACTCCCCCTTTCTTGCCATCCAAAAACATTGGTGTTTTGCCTTTTTCAAAACTGTTTTGACAAAGCTAATAATCTCTTTGAAAAGAAGATCAAGGCCACGAGTGAGAGGAAAAAACTCAGGCAGATTATAAATAAAGCACTGGTAGAATCAAGTGTGATGGCACAGCATTCCTTGGTCAGCTTTGTCAATTATGATGTAAGGGTCCTGGATTTCGTTTATTTTTGAATAATAATATGGGGGGGACTGTAGCTGTTTTTGCCAATTTAGGGGCCCTTTAATTTTAATCAAAAAAAAAAAAAATTCCAGAAGACATAAAAAAAAAATTCTGCATGACAAGTGTTTTTAGATTTGATAAAGACTTTCCTGCATACAGCACGGTCCCTCTGTGCTTCACATGACTGCAAAATAGAAACACTGGAATTTTAGCCCAAGAGGGTGTCACTAATGGGGATTCTCCCTTTTCTATGGAGTACAGGTTTATAGATTAATAAGATCATGTTCTCCAGGCAAGTTTATATTAAATGATTCATCTCTAGCCATCTGTAGTCAAGACATCTGCTTGCTTTCATTTCACTACAGGGAGATTTGTTGCACCCCCTTATCTGCCAAAGGCAGCCAAGAGGATATCAAAAGGAAAAAAAAAAAAAAAAAAAACCAAAAACCAACTTCTGCAGTTTCAAAATTAAAACTTAAGGAAGTTACAGAGAGGCCACATACACACCTCTGCCTCACCTCCAGCATTCCTGAGAAACATGAAGTGAACAGGAGGCTGAGGAAGTCCTGTTTAATCAACAATCTATTGACTTTAACAGAGACATCACCTCTGCATCCTGTGGTTTACACGCAGAGCTGCCCAAATACTCCTTTGCTTTGAGAATCCCTCACACATTCCACATGGGATCATGCAGACAGTCCTAGTGTGGTCAAATAAAGTTTGTGAACCCGTGTCTTTATGGCTTTTCCACATTAATCTGCACTCTGGGCATATCTCCAATTAAAGCCTCATGTATAGATCACTAGGTTACTAACTGGCTTGCATACTTGGGGGGAAGGGAAATAAGTTCATGACTGCATAATTTAACACTGCCTGTGCTTTCACTTGTACATGTACAAACCTTTTTTAATCTAGTCGTACCGAAAATAAAGAGTAATAAGGCCTGCTGAAGAGAAACTCAGGTTCCTACATGCTGAAAAACACAGTAGCTAATGCTGAATGCACTCACATTAATGCTAACTCCAGTGCAGAGAAGACAAGGTCTTTTTGCAAACACGCTACAAAAACAGGAAGCAAAGGGGAAAACTTCACAGTGTTTGGAAACAGCAAGGCATTGTTTGTACAGGCTTTTCTTACAAATGCAAGAGAAAAAAAAAACCTGAGTAACATGAAATCCAAGCACAAGAGTCTTAGATCAGACACAAGGGTCTCAAGACAGCAGCTCTCAACAGACCCTCAAGTACAGCCCATAAAGGCAAGAGAATGAAAAAAGTAGGTTTTTCTTTTCCTATTTTGGCTAAGAAAATCTGACAAGTGAAGGGAAACAACCTCCCAAACCTCCCTTGATGTTAAAGCTAGATAATGTAACACAGCACAGCATCTTTACCTCAGTTAAAGCAGGTTTGATAAATGAAGAGGCATTAGGAAACATGTAAGCCACCAAAATTTAAATATTTCTATTATTTCCAAACTGCATTCAAAAGGGAAGACACAATAGCACCTCGTATTATGGACTACATTCCTTCAAGATGAGTCAAAAAGCACCAGCACGCTGCACTCAGTAACTTCCCTCTTCAGACAGTAGCACACAGATCCAACCTCAAACTTGAAGCTGCTTTGTTTAAATTTTTCATAACACCACTTCCTCTCTTTCCCTTACCCCTTTGGACATGCTGCAGTACCGTAAATTAATACAGCCTGCAGCAGATAGATAAATAGATAACACACACAGCCAGTGCTATCTCAGTCCCAACTCGCCCCAGGTTTATAATCAACCAAATCCACACAGCAGTTGGCAGGTTTAACCCAACAAAGGATTGCTCCTGTATTTGGGCAAGCACCATGGATGGCTCAGTGCTTTCCCATGTCACCTGCTCTACAAGGGAGCAGCTTTATCTCTAGTCAACTCCCACGACAGATTAGACTCCACCAGATTTAAAGTACATTAGTCAGTTCAAGTCACTGGGGACATCTGGAAAAAAAAAATTAATCAGAGAAGATTAATTTCAAGTGAAGTGGTGATGTAGCATCAAAAGAAACATAAGTAGTTGTTAAAAGAAAAGCAATTAGCGGTATTTCTCAATGGCAATATTTTTTCACTATAAACATGAGAGCAAGAAGACATTATTGTCTTTGGGTAAATGCTCAGTTCCAAAGGCAAAGTGGTTACCTAGAAGGGGTATGTCAATATTTAATACCAAAGTGCATGTCTGATCTTGTGCGTTTCATTTAATTTCAAGCTTTCCCAGCTTTACTTCCCATTCATTCTCTGCAATCACAAAAGACGAATTATCCAACCTTAGAAAACATGTTTTTCAGTCAGACAAGACACATTGACTCTGCCCGTACTTTCACCTTCAGCAGCAAAGTTCTGTGCCAGCACAAGTTTTATGTTTTCTTAAGTGTCCACACTACTTGGTTGCAAAGTAGATGGGGTTTTGAGTGCCAGGACTCCATTTAAGCTGCTTGCTCCTCCGAGAGTGGAGAAAGACTCTGTTCTGTGCCTCTGGGTGTCAGGCTACTTCTTAGTGTTAAGTTTAAAATCTTTCCCCAAAAGGAACTATAATAGCAGGGAGAAAATAAAAAGAAAGAAACAAATAACAGAACATATCGAAAGACACAAGAGAACCATGAAGAGCTGGTAAAAAACCTAAAAGTAATGACTAATAATTCACACTTGCATAATCTTTCATCAATGTTCTTCTCTTCCACATACTAGGAAAGAAAAGTGGCTGCATTTCATAACAAAAAGCAATTGGGAATACTACTTCAAGCTCTTACTGCACAGCTGGAGTTGTTATTTCTTTTGCTACGAAAAAGAAGAAGAAACCAGTATTCCTGCACTGAAAGAATAAGCTGAAACTCCCTCCCAATTCCAGAATTGTGCTACTATAGGTAGCTAAAGGTAGAATTTTACAGCAATTACATAGGTTTTCTTCTGCTTTAAACCATGGTTTATTAACATCTGCAACATGACGTTCTTTTTTCTTGCTCCAGACAACCAAATAAACCTCTCTGCTTTGCGTTACTGTTGGATAAGGAACTCAATTGCTTCACTGAATATGATTCTTCTTCCACAAGAAATCAACAGGTACTCAAACTGTGGACATTTCACTGCTGTGCAGTACGATCCAGCACACAGCTGATCTTACTCAGTGCAGTCCACTGAAGTAGGTGTGTTACGCTAAAGTAAATCCGTTCTTCAAAGAACCTGGGGCTTTCATAGTGTTGGTCCACTCCTTCCTCTTTCTCACACCCAAGACACTAAGTGAAATGTTCAGATTACAGAACACTGTAGTTTCAGATCATCGTGGAGACAGTCTCCAAGGAGGGCATGCTCTCACAGCTCTCCATCACTGAGACCCAGTGCCTTGTTGGGCATTTTTACAGCCAGGGCAAAGGCATCTCTCACCGTGCAGTTAAATTTTTAAGCTATCAGGAATACCTAAACACTCAGATCCCCAACTAGAATAACAGTAGAATTTCAGCTGATCACACCAATGGCTCATACATCTGCTGTTTAAGAGTCCATGTAACTTTCTACTTTCCTATCTTCTTCCAGCTTACATTGTACTACTTACATTGCTTTGTGATGTCTCGGAAAGTTTAAGAGCCCAACATAACAAGTTTGTATATTATATTCAAGGTGGAGAGAGAACTGCAGATCTTTTTGCAAAAATTGACAGCAGCACCCTTGCTTCTGTAGTAATTTTGCAAGATCATACTCATTCTGAAAATTTCAGTGCAGACAAGGTTTTCCCATATCACTCCCTACTTTTGAAATCAATCTTAAGAGCCTCTAAAGCAAAAGCAAAATGGTAGATTGTCAGGAGGAACTATAAGGAGCATGCACAAAGCATACATGCTGCAGAAAGCAAAAGAATTGTACTGACTGGCACCTGCTTCCCCTACAGGTATTTTTTTGGCAGTTAGATGGATCAGTAGTGAAAAGAGCACAACACCCCAGGCTACATTCTACTGTCAGTCACTCTCCCACACTTTCACTAATGAGATTTACAGCAATTAAGAAACCTAATAGCCATCCAAATCAGGGGGAAAGATGCAGCTCAGTGGCCAAAGCAAAGAAAATTAATTTTTGATCCAACTGCTACCAGTGATTTATCACAAACATTAGGCCAAGGCACTTCAGTTAATTCCATTGGGACATGCAACCAATTCTTGTCCAACCAAAGAAGCTCCAGAATGAAGCAGAGGTGCATACACCAACTGAAAGAGACCTACAAATTACACATGAAGCAATAGGAACAGATACATCTGAAAGTCTTACCTACATTTATTTGTGTCTCTGTTTTCTCCATGGATAAAAAAACTGGCTATAGAGCACTCAGACAGATAAAGCACAGCCAAGTCAAACCCCAAGGACTAGCAGAATGAAGTCATTGAAGTCATTGTACTGTTATCCAAAAATTGTTTTTTCTAATTGTTATAAAGGCCAAAAATAATCTTTTTTTGTTCACAGAAGGTCAAACAGACATTAGTATTTATGGAAAAAACATATGCACCCTTCATATTCTGATTAAAACGTTGAATTCCAACCAGTGAGTTTCAGAGTTTAAAAAAAAAGAAAAAAAAGAAAGAAAAAGTAGTTCCTACTTTACTATCCCTGAAAAGTGCTAACAAAGTCATCCTGCCTTAGCTCAAATGCATGAGTGGATAGAGCAAAACCACTGCTTGCTCACAATATGCACTAATTGTATTACAGTGGTGTTGTGGTAGAGCAGAACCCCAAGAGGAACCAGACATGATAAAGAGACACTTACTGATCCCAAAAGCTTATATTCAAATAGTCAAAGTGAACAAAAACTGGGATGGAAAGGCCAAGCCACATAAAGAAAAGCAATATCACAGCTTTATGACTGAGAAATTTCTGCTCTGTATCTCTTGAAATGTACCACTGGGAACACATTGTGTGGGTATCTGCAGGGGGTTTGGGGAAAAAAAAATAAGTTCACTTCTAAAAATTATGCAAACTGTCTACAATCATCTGTATGCAGTTATCTAATTTTGCTCAGTTAGACGTTTGATGTCTTATAAACAGAGATTTAGGTGATTTTTTTTTATTTACAAAATTCTTCCCTTACCTTTTGGTCAACATATCAGAAATCTCACCCATAAAATACACAGACATTTATGACTTACATACAAGAGAAAAAGACTATTATTTCTGATTATCACTCACAAACACCTTTTATTTTTAGACCTAAGAAAAATGGGCAAATTTCTCTGACCTCAGTCCAGGTTGTACCCATAGAAGAAAGCAGTGTCACAAATGAACCTTCCACCATGACAGCACTGTTTGAAGGCTGATATAAAATGGGTAAAATAACAACAGCCTCTATATTGCTTCTGTCTAACAGGGAAATTTGCAGCAAGCTTCTCACTCATAAAATAACCAGACCTGCTAGTGCAGGGTACTCAACATCTTGAGATCTGAAAAAAACAGCTCTATGTTGTAGAGAGGTGTAGAAGCCCAACAGTAGGGTCAGCCATGTCCCCCAACCAGTAGCTGAGCTGAAAGACACAGTGATCTTTCCCTGAACCTTGCTGGCTTTTCTGAACAGCACATCCTGCCATTCACATTACAAGTGATGAATGGTAATCCCCCTCCTCAAATTACCCTACTGATTTCAACAGAGCAAGACCAAGAGTGTACGTGACAGAGTGTACTTCCACTTCAGATTTGAGTCATTGCAACAGGTTTCTTGGGCTCAATTAGTAGCAAGCACACATCTAATAAACTCAGATCTAGAAAACATAGATGCCTTTATTCTAAGTTTCTTTTAAAAAAGGAAAAATACTTAAAATTATTAGAACACCACTCTGAAAACTCATATTAATGTAGGAGGAAACAGCCTTCACCCTGAACACCTTGAACACCCCAGCCTGTAACTTGTCAAGTTACCTGCTTTTGTGCTTCTTAGTCTATTGGCCCTGTCTCATCAGCCATGGGAGAACCCAAGAGGCAAAGTCAAACCACTTTATGGGATGAAAATGCTAGCACTGATAACATCAAATATCAACAAGACCACCCCTCTCCAAAACCTGTATTGTTAAATCCTCCTAATTTCCAAGCCTATGAAGTGGAGGCCTTTTAAAACTGGCATCTGGTTCTGACTTCTTCATATTTTCTTCCACAACCTAAAGCTAAAATTTTACTAACCATTGGTGTGTTGTTAT
Organism: Turnix velox; assembly: GCA_013400935.1. Taxonomy (NCBI): domain Eukaryota; kingdom Metazoa; phylum Chordata; class Aves; order Charadriiformes; family Turnicidae; genus Turnix; species Turnix velox. Next base: position 349,300 of record VZTY01031409.1, read on the forward strand.
AATATATATACTTTCCATCTGTCTCCTCCCTTTCCTCATACTGCCCCTTTATTCTTCAATATTGTGCAAAACAAGAAAATTTTGTGCAATGATTTAGTAATACATTGTTTTTGGCAACAATTCCAGTCTACCATGTTTCCCTCCCTTCTCTTCCTCAACAGCCTGGCAGACTATACACTGAAACAGATCCATTCCCTCATAAAAGTAAAAGACAACTAATCCGCCAAAGGGTCAAACAGTTCTTGTAGGTTTTTCCCAGCCTGACCTCGAAAACCGTTCAGCATGTGAAAAACAGGTTGACACAGCATGACACAGAAGTGGAAATGAACAGCACAGGCCACGACTATGTAAGACAGCATTACTAACACTGCACCACTAGAGTGTGTGAAAATGTTTTCTTGAGTGCACATACATGCACTATATACATGCTTTATATGGGCTGTATATGTAAAAGTATCAATTATCTTCAAACACACAATTGTTTATGGAATTAAGTGCTACATATCTAGAAACACATGCCGACCCAGAACAGACAACCACTCAAAACACAAGTAAACAAGCCACAATCTACCCATGCAACCCACAACCTAGTTACTTCTAAAGACTCCAAAAGGCTTGAACTATTTAAGGCAGGTCTCCTCTTTCACAAATCCTGTGCAGGGAGATACTCATCCAGCCATGCTCACTAACACAGAAAGAAATCAGGTAAGCTGTTTTACTGTATCACATTGAAACTCACATGTTACTTAGGAATTTCAAAAGTACTTAAAACTTATTGCCAATAAATTAAACCATTCCCAAAGAATGACTCTTCTCTACGTACCAAACCTACCACCCTTTTCCTCCAAAATGGTCCCCCACTGTACACAGCTCTGGCAAAGATTTTGGTGGGACCAAAGCTCAGTCTGTTCATCCATTCTTGCTAACAACACAAGCCTGCACTTGCAAACCAGATGCAGATGAGCCTTTCACATTAGAAAAACTAAATGTTCCTTTCATGTTTTACAGAGTTGTAAAATAGTCTGCATTGGAAAGGACCTTTGAAGATCACATACTCTGACCTGCCCAGCCAAGGGCAAGAATGTCTTCCACTAGACCAGGTTGCTCAAAACCCAGCCAAACACTTCCAGTGATGGGGCATCCACAACTCCTCTGGGCAGAATATCCTCTCCTAGAAGAGCCTCACCCCAACCTTGATGATCTAGCAAATTCTTCCCACCACTAGTTAAAATGTTACAGCACCAGAAAAATAAAGATGATATCACAGCTCCACGAAGGCCCTGTCCCATGAGGACAACGCTGAGCACCTCCAGTCCCAGCTCTGATGCAGGATCAGGTCCCTGTTGAGGACCAGAGGCAATTTACAAGCTCCCTCCAGGGGACTATTACCACCATGCAGTGGTTAGCACCACATCGTTACTGCCCAGCCAAAACGAAAAATGAGGCAGAAGTATTTCTGAGTCTACTTATTTATGCTCCTAAACATGTAAAATTTACGGGTAAAGTGTTAACACTAATGGCCTTAAGAGCTCTCACTCTATCAATGAATATAGCTTCTGTTTCCATATTTTATAGAAACTCTGTGACATATAAACATGTACCTTAACACTGCTAACTTAGAAATGCACTTAACCACTGCAGGAACTGCATATTCAAAGGTATGTTTGATGGGCATTCAACAACTTTAAAGAAATATCATTTTATGTTTTCCTATGCAATAGCACTAAAATTATGTTGTCACAACAGAGTAATATTCCATAAAACACCCAGCCTTCAGAAAATTTTGGTTTTCCTCAATGAAGGTGCATGCTTCTTGTCACTTCTGAAGCAGAATCTCAGTTTCAAAAGCACAGATAACACAGAACAACTTGTTCTCGAGTTTGCAGAGAATTCTGAATTATTATGGGTTCTATGCAAATTCTGAGACTTAAAGCTCCTTCTACTGTGCCTGAAAAAAATATCTGACAGCCACAGGATAACCCAGAATCAGTAAAAACATGTACACCCAAAATCCACAGGTACCACTTTCTTGTCAAATGAAAACAATCATTTACAATAGTAAACAATGAGAAAAATTAATTTTAAGTTGTAATTAATTCTATAATTAAACTATTTAGAATTTGGATTTAGCATTCCATTGTTATAATGGATAAAAATATCAAAGCATTTTATGATTTTTTTTTTTATATGCTCATACTGTCTGCTCAAGCAATTATGGTAGACCTATTAAGCTAGTTTTCAGTCACATTTGTAGAGCCCCATCAATAGCACAGAACTTAAGGACAGCATCTAGTATGTTGAACAGACTGTTTACTTTTTATTATTAGAACTCATTCATAATTATTCTATTTGGAATCTGGATAATGCTACAATATTCCTTTTACAGGAAAGCTTTAAAAAATTCTTCTAAGATGGATTTAAAACTTCTAAGCTCTGTATAATACTCCCCACTTGAGCTAATTGTTTTTCCAGGGAAATTTAATTTTTCAAAGTGTGTTTTTATAACTAATGGGAACCTGTGCTAAAGTAAACAATTAGTCCAGCTTGATAGGAATTTATGCTCTATCTTTACCAAAAGAAGGAAAAGACACATATGTAACTGCATGTATGTAAATACATGAAGTAGCAGAATCGTTGAATTTCTATAACAATTAGAAGAAAATTTTCTACTCTATTTCGTCAATTTGAAATAGACCGTCCTCATTGAATATTAATCTGGTATGTTCTTGTCTCTAGAAGAAAATATAAACTAGTTCCCTAATCCTCTTACACTTTTTTCAAGTGTATGTCTGATTAGCTACCTTGTCAATAAACTGTTTTCCTCATTCATCACTTTGGTCCAGAAAAACATTAGAGACACTTCATGTCTTTTCAGCATTGTCACCAACAAACCCAAGAAATGTGAAATGGACATTAAAGTTTGCACCTCCTTGAGGGATATTAATGAGTAACTTTATGGTTTCAACTATCTCTTATCTTCCCAGGTAGGAATCAGAGAGATCCCTAGCCAGAAAAAATGAATCACTTATTTTTTTCTTCCCTTGGCTGCTGCTCAAAGTCTTTCTTGCAAACCAGTACCTCAAAATTCAGTGTCCTAAACTACTACTCCCAACCACAGGAAGAGCAAAAATGAAAGAGAAAAGCAGGGTACAGACATGAAAGGCACAAGGTAGAAAGATAATAAACACATGGAAGTTCAGTTATGATGGCTACCTATAAACTACTGCAAATAAAATTTAGATTTCTGCTGTAGATAGACATAGGTTTATTCTTAGATGCACACAACAAACAAACAAAAAAAAACCCAGAGAAGGTATTAAATCAGCTATCAGCTTTTAGTTCTGTCTTTATTTTTACTATCACTGCCCTTCAAGCTGTGCAAGGACAGATCTCACTGGAAAAAAAAAAATAGTCAGAGTGCTACATTTGAGTTTGGTAGGTGTTTATAAAATAAACATTATTCCTCTCATGAGGGGAGAAAGTCAGATTCATCCCCAGGCAAGCTGTTGTCTGGCAAACAAAGTTTGTAAGTATCAAAATTTCCTACTGGAACTTTAGCATTTACATTAAAAAAAAAAACAAACAAAAAACAAACAACACACCAGAAAGAAACATTATAGATCTATATTCACTTTCACCAAAAAAATCTTAACCAGAACAAAAGCCTGGACAAGACACAGGTGAAACTGTCATTGTGGAACCCACTCTTTGAGAAATCAGAAACATGATGTAAACAATGGAAACAACACAAAAATCAAATTAAAGTTCCAGCATCTACAGTTTTGGTTTTCTTCACAAGCTAGTATGTTTTCATTTGTTAACTGAGGGCACATACCAATTCAGAAAACTATTGTATTTTATTGTATTCTATTGCATTTATTGTATTCTTAATTTTTTTAATGAACATACATTTTAATGAATATAATGGCATGTCATAATGTCAAAAAAAGCACGCTGTAGTGAACATCACTTTTCTCCCTCCTTAAATTTTGTTATAGTAAGATGGCCTAACACTTGTTCCATCACCTTCTTGCAGGGCACTTCTGGTACAGCACAAAACAAGCAAATGTTTAATTAAACAACAGAAGTAATTACTTTGTGCAAAAAGACTTACATGTGGGCGTATATATGGTCTACCTGAGAAAAAAATTACAGGTGAATAATTCCTGCACAAAATAACGCTAACTCAAATATCTCAGCACAGACATTGACAACTAGGAGCTTGTGGGGAAAAGATTTTAATTCAAATATATGCCTCAAGTGACAATAAAAAGGATACAAAGTGCCTAGAATCAACACCTAAATTACCCACTGTACTCAGGGATATAATTTGGCAAATCTGGATTTAGCTGCCTTTACTTTGCTTCCAAATGCAAAATAGAGTGATGTTATTTTCCGGGTTAGTTTCATTGATGTCACAAAGAATGCAGCAAAACTCATCACACCAGAGGATTTGTAGAAGGATGATGTGAAGATTAATTAGTGGCTGCTCCTAAAGCTTTTCTGCCTGTAAAAATGACATTGTTGGGTGCTCCCAATGCTCACTTTCGATGGACAGTCTGGGTATTTTACTACAGTTCTTCAAAACTAAATTTGTTGTATTTAATTTGCCCAGAGAGGTTGTGGATGCCTTCTCTCTGAAGGTGTTTAAGGCCAGGCTGGATGAGGCACTGAGCAACCTGGTGTAGTGGGAGGTGTCCCTGCCCATGGCAGGGGGGTTGGAACAGGATGATCTTTATGGTCCCTTCCAACCCAAACCATTCTATGATTCTATTATTATCTACTTAAAGTTTCAAGAGATCTTGGCATTGTGCCTGTATCCTACTTCCATAGAGGGTGGGGGTTGCACTACCAAGTATTTTGCTTCAATAGAATCTTTTCATCCCTCCCCCCCACAAAAAAAAAAGGGGTAAAATCTGGTTATCTTATAACCAATGTCTGCATGACAACTGCTAGATACTGCATGATACATTCAAGCAACAAGTGAACATGGATCTTCTCCCAGCACCCTAATTACTCCCTGGAAACCAAAGACACTACTTGAAATAATAAAGCACAAGATATTTCTGCAAACAACAGCATTTAGTTGGTGAGATAGCGCCGGGAAAAAATTATAAGGACTGAGACCAAGACCGCAGAGCACTGCTCAACAAAATGGAGCCTGCAATGGCACATATGCTATTTTAGTATCCTCTTGCTATTTATATACATAAAATAATTAGGAATGAGAACACCTCAGCGTTAACTAAAGGACAGCCCCACAGGACTTCAAAATTTTTTTCAGAGATGGTATCTTTGGCCACCGCTCTGCCAGCGAGCGAAGCTTGATGTCTCCTGTTCAAATACAACTTCATGCCTAGTGCTACCACACTGCAGAGATTAATGGCTAAAGCACAATCATGCCCCTTTCTACCAGATTCCTCATCATCATCTGTGCAAACTGACAGGAAAATGCCTCATCTCTACCCATATTCAGCTTCTCCTCTATGCTGATGTTATCTGAATGAAGCGAAGAACCGAAAAAACTCCTTCTGCTCCTGTCTTTGAGGTCTGTCTCCAGCTACAATCGACCAAGTCTTCCTTCTCCTTTTGCACAGAACCTCTATCAAAGAAAGAAAAATAATCCCTTGGAAACATCCTCAACAAGCCAGTGGAAGCGTCGGGCAGAGATGTCATTGTGGCACAGAAATGGAGCTCTGTGAGAACAGGCAGCTGGCCTACCTGAAGGTTAATGTAGCTCCCTCTGAAAGCCTGCTCTGAATGCTCCACAGCAGAGCATGATGCGGAGACATTTACACACATACACACGCTAGGAGTCTGCGTATCGAAGTGGAAAAAATCCAGCCTCGCAGCACTGCACAGCCTGGATGAAACCCATCTAAACACACCATTATTAGAAATCTACACAAAAGCCAATCCACGCTCTCCTTTCTCCAGTGTCCTACTGGAAGGCCAGAATGAAGCCATTGAGAAAAAAGGAGACATTTATATAGAAATCAAAAAAGGCCAGGATTGAAGTACTGAATGATTAAGAAAAATTTTTGAAACTGTGTAAAGCACGTTTTGGCAGCCTAAAAATCAGCATGATTGTGAGCTGTACTAATTGCTATTAGGAAAAAATTAAGTCTAGTCACATCACGTACTATATGGCTGTTCAATTGACATCAGACACGAAATTCTAAGTTGCACGTATAAACACAAATCACACACTTAAAGATGGTATCCGTCTATTGTACACCATTTGTACTGTCGATATCACCACCTTGGATTTTTCTTTTGCATTGTTTCCCATTCAGAAGGAAAACCTTGACAGAATCTCCATGTTTTATGATCACACCATCAATGTCCAGGGCAGGGGGATGTGACTGCCAAACCAGAGCCCCAAAACCAGGCCTGAGACAAAGCAAAGCCAGCGCAAAACCCACCACCATCCTTCCCCCCAGCTTTCACTCTTGTATTAAAAGCGTCATCTTCCACCTCCCTCGCCTCCAACTTGGCCAGTGTGCCGGCACACATCGGTCGGCTTCGGTTTGGGGTAGAAAAGGTGGCGATTACACGTCGGTGTCGTACCGAGAAAGAAGGAAATTAAAGGAAAAAAAAAACCAGAGGCAAAAAATGGGGGGGGAACCAATTATAATAGAGGAAAACTAGGCTTACTCGAAAAACAAAACAAAAAAGCCGGTGAAGCCGCAAAATTAAATATCACTAGGATTACAAAGACGAGGGGGGTGATCCCCCGCAGACGCTCCGAGACTCGCTCCACCGCCTCCCCCTCCCGAGCTCCCCCCGGGCGGTGCGGCGGGCAGGGACCCCGGCCGGGAACGGCAGCGCGGCGCAGAGCCCGTGTATCCGCGTCCCCCCCATCCCCGCAGCGGCGGCTCCGTCCCCGCAGATGCTCGGCGCGGCGGAGGTGGGGGAGGGAGACGGGGGGAACAGCGAGAACCCCGCGACGGTGCCCGAGCGGGCGCTTACCGTGGCCGAGGCGAGGCTGTTGTCCGCCAGGGTTAAGTGGTGGGGCTCCCAGCGCCGCAGGAACTTGGAGGTGAGGATCTTGCTGAGAAACGTCCGGGGGTGCCGGATGACACACACCTGGATGTCCCCTTCCTGCAGCAGCTTGTACCTCATGCCGTTGCAGTGGAGCAGAGCTCTCCGGCACGGCGCGGCACCCATTTTATTCCCCTCGGGAGCGGACATCTCACCGCCCAGCAGCGGCTTGCTCTCCTCCGTCTGCCGGCGGTCGCTGCCCCCGCCGGAGCCGCCGGTGCGATCCATGGCAGCAGCCCCGCGGGTCCCGGGGGTTGGCTGCCCGAGGAGACCGGTCTCCACGGGGAAGGGTTGAGAACGGTAGACCAAATAAAATATTAGGGGAAAAACAAAAAATATATCCAACCCCTTAAAAACGAAAAGAAACGCTGAAGCGGG
>VZTY01031409.1:357077-389098 GCA_013400935.1 Turnix velox
GCTGCTGAGGGCAGCGGCGGCTCGGCCCTGCCGCCCCTCCCCTTCCCGCCCCTTCGCCTCAGAGGGGCCGCTGCGCCCCTCAGGGGACGGGGTGGGCTGGCGAGCGCTGCCCCGCGAGGACACACCTGCACAAAATGAGGGGAAAATCGCTTGTTCTCCGGCCCCTCAAGAGGTGGCCTCGCCAACGCGTTGAGCGCCTCCGCCTCTTGTGCAACCAGCGGGGAAAAACGGGAGAGGGAAGCCCCACGTTTCGCCGGCGGCTCCCACTGGTGTTTCCTTCTCCTCTGGCCTCGCTGAGGTGGCCGGGGACTGGGCCCTGCAATGGAAGCCCGGGGAAGGCAGCACCTCGCTGAGACCGCGCTGGGCAGGATGTTGAGCCGTGTCCATGAAGCAGAACAGTTGTGAACTCACACACAAAAAAAACCGAATGAAAGACTGAACTCTCTTTCTCACTTTAAAGACCTCTAAACTGCTTGACGGTGCAGTAATGCTGCATGCAATATGGATGCCTCGTTAAAAAGAAATGCTACTTCTTGACATTTATACTTGCTTTCTCCACAGCAATTTAGAAGGCAGCAACAGATCTTGTTTCCAGTTTCTTCATTTGCTCAACCAGAGTATGACCAACAACCAAAAAAATTTTTAAAATTGCATATAATGTGCACAAGCCATTAAAGTGTGTAACTCATCATAGCAAGTGTTGCCAAGACTTACAAGGAATCTAGAGGGCTGTTTTACTTGATGCTATCAAAATATTCAGAGAAAGTATAAACCTTCATGCTTAAAAGTTGAAGGTTGTCTCTAATTGAGTGTGGATGGAAAAGGGATGATGTGCTCTGAGGAATTCATCATTTCACAGCCTGGCCCTGCCACTGGGGTTCTAGCAGCATCTCTTGGAGAGACAGTTCTCCATGAGAGGTGATGGTGGCAAGTAAAGTGCCAGCAGCTGGGCAGAGTCATCAGTCCACCCAAGAGAAAACCCCTCCATCAGATAAATTCTCATCCACAGATTATTTGTTGTGGAGGTGGGCTGCAACAGGAAGGGTTCAGGAGCCTTTGCCATAAAGCTTTTTGTAGTTGCTGCTGTCAAAAACAGTCTGTGACTGGCTGGACCACAATCACTGTAAGCACGTCCATCTTGTGTTGTTACAGAGATATTGTGTTGAAACAGGCTTGCAGGAAAATTGCTGTTTAAACACCCCTTCATGAGGAAAGGTTTTTGTTACCTATCAATTACAAGCAAATTCAAGGGATACATTCATAGCATGTAAGCATCAAAATTATTTATAAAAAGCTAGGAAGTCTGGGGAGTACTCCTCTGTGCCAGTGATAAGACAATACACAGAATTACACAATTTGGGAAAGGTTAGGAGACACTCATTTAGTGACATGAATAACACCATCAACAGGAAGACAAAAATCTCCTTTATTGAGGTTCAAAGCATCATTATCTCGTAGCCCTGGTAATTACTTACCTCCTGCTAAACATCATAGGTGGTTCCCACAGAGCTTTGTACACCATAAACTGCTGGGGTGAATGACACATGCATCTACACTGAAATGAAACCAGGACTTCTCATACCTGTAAACACATGTGGATTTGTGGTAAAAATAATAATAATTTTTTTTAAATCATAGAATGGTTTGGGTTGGAAGGGACCTTAAAGATCTAATGTCTCACCACCCTCACTGTAAGGAATTTCTTTCTTATATCTAGCCTGAATCTTCCCTCTTGCAAACCAAATTTTGAAAGGACAGCTTTGTTTAGATGTAACTTTTATACTGCAGGAACTGTCTGTCTCTAGGAGTTCCTAGGGTACCTGGTACGAGGGAGACCCGTTCTTGTTTTACCAAGGCACTGTCCTGGTACAAACTACAGTAGTGTCCATAGTAGGACTATTTGCACCCACTCACTTGCACCAGCATTTCACTTAGAGAGAACTGCACCCAGTGTGACTATTTTGGGGAAAATTTGTGCAAGCTAGCCACCTGTTCAAACCACTGCCTTAAATCTACCATAATTGACATCTCTGAGAGCTGCTCACCAATAAGGGGGGTAATATGTAAAGAGTCTGGTATTCTTGGTGAATTTCCTGGCAAATTAGAGCAGAAGTTTTCTATTTGTGTTCCTCAGAAGGGAACAAAAAAGTAAGGCTGGTTTATAGCAGTAAACCCACGAGTTATGAGAAAGGGTCCAAACCTCTGCTAGGAATCCACCATTCCAAAGTCTTGAAATCCATGGAGATGTTGCAAAAGCAAAGCACATCAGGCTGTGCTTGCTGCACAGCTTGTCAAAGTGCACGTTAGCCATCCAACCTGCTGTAAATGCCTAGCATGTGAGACAGGGCTGAACACATTAAAACTAACCCCCTGCTTGTGTCCCTTATAAATTATACTGAGCAGAAAATGGATGAATTGCATTGCCAGCTTTGTGTTTTCCCAGGCTTCCTTTCCTGGCTCCTCGGAGACCAGTGGACATCGCAGGTATACATGCCAAGGTGGCATTTGGGGAATCCTGTATGTTTTGGTTCTCTCCCCAGAATTTAATTCTCTGAGAAAATCCAACCAGAGGTTTATCATGAAAGCAGGACATAATCAATGAGTGTGGGGCCCACAAGGAAGCAGGCAGAGGTCAAGATATTTTCTCCAGAAGATGAACAGCAGAAGAATAATTCAGATCCAGCTGCCAGTCCCATGCCCTGCTCCTGAGCTCCGACCTTTTAATTGCACTTCTGTGTCTTGCTCTCTTTCACTGTTCACTGTCATTTCGTGGTAGATTTTGTAAACAGCAGAATCACTTACCAAAAGACACTCTAGCCAGAAAAACTGGGTTATCCCCATCATGCAGTTCAAGACTTCTGGGTGAGTTATAGAGGAATAGATTTAAGCTTTATTTTTCCTCCTACTTAAAACTACTTCAGTTGTGATCTACATTATTCGAGATACTCATCTGCTCAGTTATGTGCCTGTAAAATCAGGGAAGCCCATAAAAACAGTCGTTTGCACATTCCAGCAGGAACTCCAGCCTTTAGAAAGAATAGTTTTTCTGCATTTCCAGAGTTTAGGGTCTTGCTTATCTGCACTCAAGTCTGTTAGGTGTTCTGCAGAGGTCATTCCTGGGTGCCAAAACGCAAGCGCTGACCTGACATACCTTCGGCTTTGTAACACCCACTTGCAACTATGTGTTAAAGCAAAGTGTTACTCTGAAGGCAAGGATGATGGCAATTTGTGAGCAGTACTCAGTGCCAAGAATACAAGGTTGCATAGCAGCAGGGGGCTTGGAAAACCCATGAGAAAACACTTGAGATGCCAAAACCTAACCGGAAAAAATATATTGCCTTAAGGCATCTTGCTTCAGAGTAAACCCTCCGACATGAAGGGAGCAACAGAGCAGCAATGGCCAGGTACAAATATTGAGGTGCTTCAACAAGGGATGCTCTTACCTAGGGAGAGGCCACTGTCCTAAAAGGGGATTTGCTGGATTTGTTGTACACTTTTCCAGGGAAAGAAAGAAAAAGAGATAAAGTGAGCTATGCTTTTATCTTTAAACTATCCCCAGATGATCAAGGAGAGTAGAGATCTTTTATTGCCTTTCACTGAAATCTTCTGTCACAGGCTGTAAGGGCTTACTACATTGATGCTTGGGGGGAGGGAGGGGAAGGAGGGCAGGGAAGAAGGGAAACCTAAACCACACCAAAAAACACCCAACCTACTGCTCTTATCTGCTGTTCAACATGTCCCCCAGAGTTATCTATACAGATACGTGATTTTTCCAGACATAGGAATTCCCGACTTGTATTCAATATCTCTTTAGACTCCTGCTGCCCCTCTCAGCTTTGAGTCCTCGATGCATATATTAGAGATAATGGAGCTTTCTTCCCTTATTCACAGGTGCTGCGTGGATTATGGAATTCATTAGTCAATGCTTGCAAATTGTCACTGTTGACTCAGAGAAAATTCCTGCTATCAGACTCACTAGTCAGCTCATTTTCATAACAATACTGTATTGTTAAAAAATACTTTAAAACCATGCTTTTGTGAAACTAGGGATTACAACACATTCAAGCAAACATATAAAACATAAAAGAGATGCTCTATCAGTAACGCTACAGGTCCTGCATTTGAAGTTTGTTTAAATTAATCATCGTAGTCGTGTTAAGAGGATTCCACAAGCTATAAAACTAGGGAAAACAGAGTCATTTCCCAAAAGGAGTGATGTGCATTTAAAACCCGACTAGATAAAACATTAAAGAAATCCACCCTGCAAGGAGCCGTTTGGTATTTGCCCCTACAGGAAGGAAGAGCTTGACATACAGGAATAAGATTGCATTTGCAAGCATCTCTTTCTTTTCTTAAATTTCTCACCACTCGCTTCTGACTCCAACATCCATTTTGGAGGATGCCCCACAGGTGGAGTAATAAGAGGCTCGAATGTGAACTTGTAATCCTCTGACATTCAGCTTTCTACTGCTCACCGGTTTACTCAGTCCCTGTGGTGTTGTTTTCCCAGTTGATGCACATCACACTGCAGGGCTAACTGCGTGCCACGCACACTCTGATGAGAAATACATCTTTGATGTCTCACTGACATAGTGAGCTCTTGAATGCACGATGCAGAAATCAGGCTTTTTTCTGACTGTAATCATCAGATGTTCTGATGTAGGGGATGTAGGATGAAGCTGATGGCATCGATTGCTAGAAGAAGCCTGCCATCTGCTGATCTGAAAGGGACTCCAGTTTAGCTTTTACCTGATCAGATATTATCAGGAGAGAGCACTACAAAAAGGAGATAAAATACAGCTGAGCAGAAGCAGTGCTAGGAGACTTTCTGTGGTGAAGAGATGTATTTAAGTGAAAAGAGGAAGTCTCAAGTCTATAACCTCTGGTCTGAGTCTCAATTGGACACACAGAAACAAAAAGACAACTAAAATAAATAAACAAGGGGATAGGAAGGAAATAAGCAGAAGATAGGAAGAATAGAGAGGAGTTTGAAATGTCTTTCCAGCTTTGCTGCACGCAGTCAGTGCAGCCAAGGTATCAGCTGTGCTCCCCCAACAACACTCGCCCTTCTCAGTGTCAGCAGCCCTAAGTGATAAACTTCTTCCCTACCAGTTCCATGTTCTCCCAGGACCACCCTCAAGCCCAGGAATCTGGAAAAAGAAAAAAAAATACTTCCCAACAAATTCACCAGGCTGCCTTCTTTTTCCTTTAGAACTTACTTGCATCAAGATATATAAAAAATTGTCCTTTGCCAGTATGTAGTGAGAAGTCACTATTTCAGTCAGACTCCCTGCATTATTGTTCCCACCCCCTGCTAATATTTCCTATTTCATCAATAGGCCACATCCTGCCAGTCATTCCAAGCTGTGAATCCAAAATGCTCTATTAGCTCCTAACATATATAAAACACCACTATAACACCAATAAGCATTAAAAGCTAAAGGGAAATGGGATATGATACAGAGTTGTGAGTTTATCACAGTAAGGTGAAGTTTCCCCAAAACAGAGGAAGAACTACTAAGAAAGAAAAAGGTAGTTCTTAGATTAGGGAAGTGGATCTTCACTCACTGAACCAACACACTGAGGAAGTGAAATTAGGAGTAGATTAAAATGTTGAAAGACTTGGATTATTTTTTTAAAAGACCTAGATTTAGGGGAGGGGGAAAGGAATCAGAATGGGAAATAGCAGGATTCTCTGGTGAAGGGGCATCATGGAGGAAGGAGGGAAAGATAAAATAACATCCTTTTTTATTATTATTAAAATCCTGTGTTGCAATCATTTCAAAACAGCATTACATAAAAGGCAGTCGAAACTCTCCCACTGATCCTCAGTCCTTTCCTTACCTTAGTATCAGCAGGTTTATAGAGTGAAGTATAAATTCTCATCTGATCCTAGTGCCCATCATCCAATATTTGCAGCTCTGCTGGGCCAAGCACCTTGCTAAGTATCTAACACAGCCAAAGAAGCCTAAGGAAACAAACAGATCAGGGGGAAGCATCACTTTAACATAGTTATCTTCCATGATTTATAGATTCCCAGATACAACTGAAGAAGTCAGGGTATGCTCTGGTAGTTATACACCTTGTCAATTTTACCTGCCCATTAGCTGAGCATAACTGATTTCGTGAGACTATAATGTTCATGGAGGCAATATTCACAATACTGCAAATTTCAGGCATTTCCTTTTATGTATAAATTTGGCTTTCAATATATAAGGTAAACTTTCCATAAAATGGAAAAAACATGAAACTAATATATCTTAATTAAGCTTTTCTTTGATTCAATGGAAAACTTGAAGGCAGAAACTTAGCAAGATAAGACAGGAAAAAAAACACCCATCAATCACCAGCTCTCGAAGCCTTTAGTAAGACCTTGAGAGTATTAGCTGGCAGTGGAAAACAACTTGTGAATTGGTTAACTCCACCACTAAGCTGCACCAATGTAGATGTTAATTTGCATTTGTTTACCACAGCCACACAGGTGATGGGAGGAAAGGGGGAGCCACAGGAGTTGGTGGATGTAACAGTGAGCAGCTGGGGTTGGGCTGGGTTACCCTCACAAACAGCAGCAGAATAAAGGCATTCTGTGGCTATCAGGTCTTGTTTGTGAGTAAAGACACCTGGGGTTTGGCTTTTTGTTTGTCCTACAAAGATCAGAACAGTTCTACACACTAGCCAATCTTTAACAATGAAACAAGAAATACAGCAAATGTTGGGTGAAGCTGGCAGGACTGGTACACTGGGTAGAAGGGTGCAAGCAGGTATTGTGAGGCTGGCTCAAAGCATTTAGAGAACTCATACCATAAAATTTAGAACTCACAACTCAGTATAAGCATACTGAAGATACAGGTGGACCCCGTAGTTCAAGGACATCCGAGGAGAGTACCATTAAGCTTAGCAGTGGGTTTTGGTGAGAAAAAACCTGCACGTGGACCAGAAAAGAAAGGCACTCACGCAGTTTGCTTCATGCAGTTGTTTCAGTTCACTTCTCTGTGGGTGAAGTGCTTCCTTAAATGGGTACGGGGAAAACCAAATACCAGCCTTTAATGAACTGCAGTATTTCCTAATATCCCATACTCTGAAGACAATAGGCATTCAAAAAAGAGTCCATTTAATACATTAGAAGACACGTAAGTTGGTTCTGGGAATAATTCTTCCTCTGTGACTGTACACAGGGAATTCAGTTTGCTTTCATGTCATTTAGCAAGGAAAAAAGAAGACAGGGCTGCCCACAGCAATCAAAAGATGGAGTTCAGGGATGCAGGTTCCAGGAATCATTTCTCGTTTAGGGACAGGGGCAGTTTCAGGAAAGACTGCTCTGCTGCTTTCACACCCATTTAAGTTACAAAAGTGTATGGGTTCACACCTGCTATGCAGCAGCTGCCATTTCCTGGGATAAGCCAATTAGTCCAACAGACTGAATAAAGATACATTACCACCTTTAATATCTGTTGCTGCTATTACCACTTCTTTTCCAAAATACTCTCCTGTGGGCATTTAAGTGATGTTTTCATTTATCCACCAGTAAAAACCCAGCGTTAGCCCATCTGCCTTTCCCTCTGTGTGTATATCTGGGTAATTTAATAAATGCTTCTGGGTGTTGATTTACGTCATTGTGTCTGTATATAAGCCTGCCTCTGTGAGTATGCTCCTGGTTGTCTGTGAGCATTCATTGTTCATGTTTTATGTGTGTGTGTCTGTGCGTCTGAATGTGGTTTTGTTTAAAATTTTTACCCAGAAAAACCAAGAAGTCAGACATTTCATGAGGTTATTAGTAAAAACCAAGGAAAGGACAGAGGAAACAGTACAGGACAACGTACAGAGAAAAAAGGGGAGATTTGGCTGCAGTTAATCGTCTGCCTCGGTGTTCACCAGAGAAGATGGGGGAGTTAATTCCAGACAATAAAACATCTCAGGGGAAGGATCATATAAATCGTGCTGGAAGAGAGATGGAAACAGTAAATTACCTAGAGACTGTCAAAGCAATGGAGACAGATGTCATCTGATCCCAAAGGATGAAACAGGGTGAGAGAACACTCACAAAGTACACCCAGGATTCCCTTGGAATCTATAAGTAGAGATAAGGATTCAAAATAATTTCCCTATCCGTGAGCTAGATCTCTAGGATGAACTTGTAACCTGGTTCCAGCTGTAATTCCATCTCACAGTGAAAAGTATTATTCAGAGTCAGAATGCAGAACAAAAGAACCTTAAAATTGAAATAGGTGCAAAGTTTACCAACATGAAAAATAAGCCTTAATAATGGTCTGGGAACACTTTCATAACACGAGTCTCAAACTAACAGTAAAAGAGTTGTGATGGATTTTCCAGCTCCAGTGCCCAGATCACTTTGTGCTCACACACACACACACCACAGAGATTGTTTTCCTGCACTCAAACAATCCTGGGCTTGACTCACCACTGCTCAGTTCCACCATTTGGCCTCTTCAACTGCAACATAAACAACCTAGGGTAGTGGCACCTCAGCAGGGCAAACAAGCAGCTGTGGCCCAGTGTACAGACTGACATTCTCCATTTCTAACAAGAGAAAGCTGATCAACCACTGATATAGTCACTACATGTGTCTCAAGAAACCAGAATGATAAATTTTGGGGAATGGTGGCCAGAAGTTCAAAGCACAGCAAATTGCTGTCCCCAAGCTCGAGTTGCCCTTTGTTTAGGCAGACACTGCGAACACAAGGATACATGGAAGTGCTGGGTATGTTACCTACATCTTTCACCACATTTTGGCTGTCATCCTGTAGAGTTCCTGAGATGTACCTGGGACATTTTCTGTATATCCTCTGTTTGCAGAGGGACTCCTACACAGCATGACACGCCATTACAGCTGAATAACAACAGCTCTGATTGTTGCATGTGTTTTCCTAGAAGAGACAAAACAAATTAAGGAAATTAGGTCTCATATCTCCACATACAATCCCTCAAATGAAACTTACCTATTTTCTGCAGCAAAATATCCTCCTCCTTGCAGAGAAAAGCGTGACTCAGATTTTGAGACAGCTGGACACTTACAAATGAAGTTCCCTATAAAAATTTCCACTAAATTCATAAGCCTTGCTCTTTTCGGGAAGTTTTCCCCATGTGCACAGATATGTTTCCCCTAATTAACATCCTACATAAAGTTATTTCTTTCCACAGCACACTACCAGCAGCTCTACGTTATTGCCCAGCCATCTGCCCGTCTGGGATGCAGGGGGTGATCCCTCCACAGGGACCATCAGCACCTCCAGCCACAGCCATGGGGCCCATCTGTCCCTACAACCCAGCCGCCTGTTCCCTGGCCCTTTTCTCCCTGCATTACCAGGCGATGTGTCAGCCAGGGCTATTGTTTCTAACAGGAAGCAAGTTTGGCGGCCTCTGTAATTGAGATTGTGGGCAATAAGCAGGGGTGTGGTGTGCAGAGCAAACAAGGCAGGATTAACAGCTCTTTTCACTCCTGGACAAGGAATGGGTACGGTGCAGCCCACAGGAGCCACACGGGCCATGGCTTCTCCTCCTGACCACAGCCAGGAGTGAAAGAACAGAGAGAGCATCCTCCAGCTTTTCGACTGGAGAGTGAAGATGAAAGTCCAGGCAGGCCCCATGCTCTGACAGACCTTTATGAGCTAAACATCTTGAAATGAGATTATGAGAGAAAATTAAGAACAGCCTTCTCCTTTCAATAGGTCTTTAAAAACAATAACCAGGCTTTACTGTAAATTCATTTCTTTGCCTTCAGCATGCCAGTTCCCAAGCTGGGATCTCCTCTGTGTACCAGGGGTATATATAGATACACATGTGGCAAGAAGACAGAAAGATTTTATTTATTTTGCATGAGGACAGCAACCTGGGGAATTCTTTTTTCCAGGAACAACTCACATCACATCAGAGAGCTTGTTAAAGAAATACTGTGAGGAAAATAAAATCCAGATTATATTTAACACATAGGAGGTGACAAATACTAACCAGGTTGACTGTTGTCTTGCTGGAAGTCAGTCAGAAATCCCTGACAAACAGAGCACAGAAACAGAGAAGACAGAAGAGAGAACATACATTCAGAAAGGATCTTGTACTTGCTAAAGGGAGAAACATTTCTAGTTTATAGCCAGTGCGTTTTTTAAAACTACTTGTGAGTAGAAGGAAAGGTACCTAAAGTAAGTCAACTCCTGGCCTATGTTTTGCTGGAATCACCAAAACCACCTGGTCTGGCTCTCCATAGGACTTTCAGTAGCAAACCTTATCCTGCTGCATCACCCCCTCCATCGTGCCACACGTGTCCTGTATCTCACCACAGCCAAGCTTGGGCATCAGCCCTCACTGCAGGGGCTATGGATGAAGCACGGGCAAGGAGAGGTAACCCCAGCATGTGACAAAGTCGGCCTAGACAGCAGTGAGCAGCAGGACCACGCTGAAAGCAAGGACGAGGCAGCCATGGGCATTCAGATCCCTGGATCCAGACTCTCTCTTTTCATCCATCAGGTTTCACATGTGGGGCTGAGCTTTGTAGGGATGCCCTAGATCCATTCAGTGATCAAACATCCTTTAATTCACTCACAAAGCAGAAGCAACTTGTCTCACTAAGCACTCCCCGCCCTCTTCACAGCTCCCTTCTGGGTCAGCCCTACCCATGGGGCAAGAGGAGTGGGTGCTGCAGGAGGATCATCATTCTTTCCTGGCACAGCAGCTAATCCACCCAGTCTGACTGCAGAGATAGCTGCTCTTCAGGAGGACGCAGCACTGGGGGGGGAGTGGGGGAAGGGGAGGGAACACAACGACTTTTTAAACGTATTTTTGCCTTATTCCATGTAAAAAAGCCACAAAATCTCTCTCACTGGTGTAGCTGATCAAATTGCCTCCTCTGTTCAGCAGCAGAGCAGAAAGGACACCTAACCAGAACAACTGGAATGTAACTTCAAGAGTTATTAAAATTTGCAAGCACTCACAGTCTTTCACGTGCTCTCTATGAAATGCATATGTAATTACCAACTCATTCCCTCACCTCTTCTTGGTTGTTGGGATCATTAGGTGAAAGCAAAGGATTATACTGCTCACCTGAGATAAAACAGCCATCAGAAAGCTGTCTGCTGCTGTAGTTTCTTTGGTATGCTAACAGTGCTGTCTGCAGTCAAAGTTCCTTCTGTAAGCACTTGAATACTGTGAAGGCTTGAGGGGACACTACCTTTGCCTAGAGACAGATTTTTGGGTGAGATTTTTGTAAGGAAGGTTTGCATACAAGTAGCATATGATCATTGCTGAAATACTGGTTTCCTGCTAGACACACACAGATTTTGTGACCCTCTGTTCTTTTGCAAAAGAAAAGTGACCTGCAAAACTCCAGTGCCTCATATCTCAAAGTGGTGGGGCAATACAACCTCCGTAACAATTATGACTCACTGGGAAACAGAAGGATCAAGCTTCAGGGATCTCCTCCTTAGCACTGAAATGATTTGCATTCCACAACTTGCCTTGCAGAATCCACAGATAAAAATCAGGCTTTGGCTAGGATAACTGAGCAACAACATTTAGCAGCAGAACAATCAGCCAGCTGGGAAATCAGGTACTTACCCAAATTCAAGTGGGCAAGTGGCTTCGGGCAGGCTGGTTACTTCGGGATTGCCCACACAGGGTGGCTGAGACAAAGTAAAGGAAGGTTTGAACAAACACTGTGTAAATCCACTCCAGATAAGTTGGGGTTAAACAGCCCAGCTGCTCCCACAGCAGTGGATGAGAGTTGCCTGTGGCTTTTCTGACTGTATGAGGGTGGAGGCCTCCAATAGCTGTGGAGCTGCCCCAGCTGCTGCTATTTCTATCCATGGCCTCACACCTTGGCTAGAGGCAGGACTGTAGAAGTTGTCTCTTCTCTCACCCCTTGCAGAAGTTCCTGCTTTTATAACAGAAACAGAAGCCAGCCTTCCTCAGATCTTCAAACCCTCCAGCCTTTTTCCTTGCTGGTATGGTTATGTGAAGCAATGCGACAGCTACACCTCACCTGGGATGAAAAAGAGAGATAAAAGCAGCCTGACAGTGTAAGGTACAAGGTTGTGAACTGGCACAAACAAAGCATGGATTCAAGTCCTGTTATTTAGGGTTCAGGCTATAAATCACAACCAACTCTTTATTCTCACAAGTCACAGGTCTGGCTGACAGTGCAATCATCCTCTCCAGCGTGGCAACCCAAAGAGTGATGATCTTAGGGGAAGCAAGGAGAGATGTAGACACGGGTGCTTACTGCTGGAGATTTGTAGGTACAGCTTTGCTGAACCCTTTTAAGGGAGAGAGAGGAAAAAAAGGGGTTGAGGGGAAGAAAAAACTGGAATATGACCCAGGAGAAGTGTCAGAAGAGGAGCTGACCTTAGTCAGATGCACATGAAGCTAAAGGCTGTGATCAGACTTTCCTGTCCGTGCACTCATGAGACGTATGGCCTGGTGTGCTCATACTGAAAGAGCATCAGAGGAAGAGGGATTTGGCATTGAGTGCAAGCAGGGGGAAGCTGGATGGTCTTGGTCCATGAGCAAGGCCACATGTACAGCATAGTGTCCCCAGGAACATCTAGCCCTGCCTGTGTCAACACTGGGGCTTGGCCAACACCACCAAGACGGGACACGTGGGGTTTTCCTGCACTGCCCACCTAAGGCATCCCTTGTTTTTTAAACAGAGCTACAGTGATGGTGCTGTGGCAGAACAACCCTGCCACCAAGTGGGAGAGCTTTCAGACTGTAAGCTTGAGCCCAAGGTCTTCCAGGAGCCACCAGCATTCCTAAATTCTCTACCCCTTGGGGATGCTCCAGGGTTGCTGTGTGCCTCTGTGGACCCCTGATAGCCCATGGCACTCTGAATTCCAGGACATCCCTCAATAAACATGGCATTCAGCCATGACTTCTCTCACACGGTGAGAATAAGTTTACATTAAATTTGCATAAAATTCTCAGAGGAAGTCAAGGTAGCCTTGTGAAACCAAATTCAAATGCGTGACTCTACTGAATAAGCTTGTTCAAATTTCTAAGGGAAGGGCCTCGGCCTTCCTCTACCTTCGAGAAGTGCAGAGGCATTCACAGGAGGTCTATCTCCCTGGAGAATATTGGGCAGCATTTCTGCCAAGCAGTAGAAGAGGATTATGCTAACCAGAAAAGCAAAGAGAGGGAGGGCTAACAGTGCTGGAGCCGGTTTTGTCTTGTTCATACTTCCTCTATCCAGCAGTGTTGCTGTGAACTGAAGCATTAAAGGCAACATCTCTTTGCACCTCACTGGGCCCTGTGGCAAAAGGAGTTTTCTATCTGCCCCTGCATCTATGGGAGAATTTCAGAGCAGGAGTAGTGTGAAAAAGTACTCACAGAAGTAGTCAGCTGACAACAGGCTTTTCTTTGATCAGAAGCTCTAAGCAAAGTCCTTCCAATCATGATGACGATATCAGCCACCTGAATGGGCAACCTTTCTTCCCTTCCACTAGTCTCCATCCTGTCCTGGTGGCTCTGCTTCCTACATAATGTCTGGAGCATGTGCTGGAATAAATAGCCCCTGTTAAGGAGTGAAAGTCTCATGGTCATCAAGGAATAGCACTAAAATTCAGTTCGATTTTCTCCTATCTAAAACAAAGGCAGAAGCATCTCTTCCAAGGTATGAGTTGATGTCGAAATCAAGAGATCAGAATATGATCTTGAGCAATCAAACCTTTGTCTCCCTCTAGCCTGCCAGTCACATGGATGGTGCAAAGAAGGCAAAGACCAGGACTGCAGCCATCAGGGTCGGATTCTCTGTTCTCCTTGCTAGACCACTTGTCTTCAACTCTCAGCAGTGTTTCTTGTGATAGTTCACCAGCATTATCGCTCCTAACTCCTACCTGCAGTTCTGCTGATAACCACTGTGTAGGTTACTGGCAGTTGGCCAAAGCAAGAGCAACAATTAACTGAGGGAAGCAGATAAAATTCTAGGTGCTTTTCTGACTCCAAGCAATATATTGTCCAAACAGAACAATAAAAACTAATAAAATTTCAACTACCATAATTTCAGGTTTCTAGGATTTTTTCTTTGCTGTTACAAAAAAAGGAATGGTTAAGGTTTGAAGCCCCCAGTATAGATAGAAACATATTTATGAGACTAGGATTTAATATTTTTGGGTAATATTTGTGAATTTGGCTACGTTCATGATGAAGTAGGACTGCAGTGCTGAAGCACAAGTCTACTTCGTGCTTTGGACAAATGACTTAATCATTCTGATTCATGGCATGCAGTGCTAATGAGAAGAGACTCTTAAGAAGAATTTATCCCACATTATTTTGCCAATCGGGTCTGTGCCAGAAAAGTGCAAATACCCAAAGATTATAGGCAATGGTAACAGGTGTAGCAATAAGGATCATCCTGATAATTACGTACCTTCAAGAAAGAGGAGAAACTTGTTTTGACTTGCAAATGGAATAAACCTGTCATAGCTTTGATAGGAGTCACCCAGCCTGGCAAGAATGAGAGGGTTTTTTTCCATCTCTCTTTAACAAAGTGGTGCAGGGGGAGCCTGGTGGTAGAATCTGAGAGAAGTCCTTCTGAGAACTCCAAATTTTCAGATTTCCTGACCTGTTTTGCTTTTGACCATGTGTCACTCTAGGTCCAACAACAAACACTGCTCTGTCTAGCAGCCTTCTGTGTTCACAGGGGCCTCCCAAAGCCAGGCCAAAGATTTTGCAAATACAAAGCCTGAAGTATAACTCTAAGTGGTTCTCAAACTGGGGCCTTTGCAAACATAATGTTGCTTATAAATCTGGGTCAACCCAAGAGCAAGTTGGACAAAGGGTGTTGACTCAGCTCAAGAAATTTTATGGAGGATTCCTTTCTTCCTTCCAGATTCCTCCTAAAAACAACACAGGGGAATAGATAGATGCCTCTGGGTATGGTGATTGTTGTTTCCTCCATTAAACCACATTATTCTGGTCTTCTCTGACTCAGACAACTATCTTTTCCAAAATGTTAAATGAATTAATAAAGAAATAGAAGAATCTATTCCTGTATTTATTTAAATACAAATCCAAAGTACATCCACACAACTGAAAGTCTCAGAGAAATCTTGTAGGAAGATGTTCTCTCACTGTGCTGCCATTGACAGTGAAAGAGTGGAAACAGAGAATACTTCTAGTTCAGATTGACTTCTGCAGATATAAAGCATTTGGAATAATATTCTAACTTCCTTTTCAAATTCAAGGACAAAGTAGGCAAGTGCTGTGCTACCCCTAGAGTTATTCTTGGGAAGAAATTCAGCAAGAAAAAGTTCATCTTTACGACCTTTATAACTACACAAATCCCAGGACCATCTGTCATCTCAGAGCAGGGGCTGAACGTGGTGCCCTTTTCATTACATCAGCTCCAAGCAACAGGATAGGTTAAGGAAAACAAGGAGCCCAGAAAGCTGGAGTGGGCAGGTAGCAAGAAACTATTAGATTTTGGGTTTTGTCAGAGACCAGACTGAGGATATGTGGAGGATATAAAGTGGCATTCAGCTCAGAGACAAAGTTGGAAAGGGCTGCAAACACTGAACTGGGCAGTGGTACACTTGGTTCTTCTGATGCTGACACTACAGCTCTGAGCAGAGACCAGTGAAACCTGCCTGTATGTAAAACCACTTCTCCAATTTAGGAAAATATTCCCATGCATAATGCTATTCCTGTACAAGGAGTGAGCCCAGCACATTTCTCTGAGCAGGGACTGTTTAACCTTAGCCACAGCCCCACACCTCAAGTGTTTGTTTCAGAATGTTCTACTGAAACCCTTTCCTCGACTCGTTTCTTAACATGTGAGTTACACAATCCTTCAGCTGCAAATCAGTTTTGTTTTCATTTTAGCTTGCACAACCTTCCTGTTCTCTTTAAACATGTACAAAGTAGCATACATGGGGATTCTTTTCCAAGTTTCATTGAAGTATTCCCTATAGCATGGAAAAATCCAGAGAACAGATGGGAAAAGGAGAAGGATAGATTGCTGTGCATCAAAGGGAAGCAGCATTTTCTAACTCCTTCAGTTCATGTGCATATGATTCACAAAAATGGAAAGTTGATTGAAGAATTGCTCAGGTGCTGACAAAAAAATTAATTAATAGTAACAACCTAATTTTCATGGAAATGAGCTGCTCTCCAAAGCATCTGCCAAGACCATACAACGTGGTGCTTGCAGCTTTCCTCTGTTTGCTCTTCAAAGTGGGTCGAGCCAGCAACATCCTGTGCCTCATGGCAAGCTCTCTCTTTAAATGGGGTACATGACTTTAAGCTGAGGGAATTTCACATTTCTCCCTGAATATTTCACATTATGACAGCAAAGAGAACAGCACAGACACGGGTGAAATGAAGAGATTAATTGAAAGGCTGAAAGTGGATTCTTCAGCATTACTCTGGAGTATGGGGAACTCAGAGGGGAATTAAAAACAACATGAAAGATTTAATTTCAAATCAGCAAAAACGTGCTGAAGGACAGATAGCAAGAAGCAAAGAATCATCCCACCTGATGTCTAAGCCCTTCATGGAGGAGAGCATTGCCCTCAGCTCCCTGGACAGCTGATGGGAACAGATAGGCCCTTCCCAAGGAGAGATTCCAATCTCAGACCTGGCTGAACATCTTCCTCTCCCCAGAGTATGACTCAGCCTCAGACACAAGCACATCACCAAGAAGAAATCTAGGACAAACCCACTCATCCCCTCTGTGACAAGCAGAACAGCCTTCCCCATCCCTGCATCCAGCCAGGAAAGACAAGCTGAGGTGAACTGCAAGCAGGTCTTGATAGCAGGCCATGGGGTCATGTCTGACTGCTGCCCGGCCACCCCATGGTGCTGAGGCTACAGCACCCTGCAATGATTTCTGTGAATGGGCTGCAGTTTTTCAATGGGAAATTGAGAAAAAGAGTGGGATGAGGAGCATGAAGGACTCAACCACCCTTAGAGAAGAGAGCACTGTGGGGAAAGACAGGAGGGAGCCTGAGCAGAGGGGAAAGGGAGGTCTTGCAGCTGATGATGCCCACAGCAGCATCTCTGGCCAGGCTCTCTATATATTAAAAAAAAAAAGCAAAACAGACTCATTTCAAAGCAGTCCTTCCACAGGTTTTTCCTGAATGTACATCACATGCTATGGAAAAACACTGCAAGCCTGGCATTTCATGTTTTTCATCTGTGACCCGCCATTGATGTCTAACTCCCTGATTTAATCCAATGACATGTCTCAGCAAGGGAAGAAAAAAAAAAAAAAGCATCTTTCAGAGCTTGGAAAGGAGCTGGAAAAAACTAAAGTCATGCTCAACACTTCCCCTTCCCAGGAGATACAGGAGTGCTGCTTGCCTTTTCCTGACGATAAGCATATCCTGCTGGTTAAAAATACTTGTTGCTCTTACCGTAAGTTCTCCATTAGCCAGCTCCTGAAGCCCAGCCCACACTGTTGGGGTTCATGATTCCTTAGAGGCCACAGGTAAGAGCCTGGTCTCTCTGCATCCAAATACACTGCAGAGAAGGCAAAAATACTTGGTCTGATCTTGCTGACGTTGGCTTCACCTGGAGCAGCAGCCCAAGTCTGTTGAGTGGCACCAACATTCCTCTCAGATGACTTGCACCCTTCCCAGGAGCCTGTGGACTCTGTATTCATTTTTGACTCTGCAGCAGGTTCCAAACAAAAGGCAAAGGATTGCACTGAATTCTGAACAGCAATTCAATAGGCACAGGAAGGCTAGACGAAGAGGAGTACAAGCCTCAGCTGAAAATCCCATTTCAAGAATGGATTTCTGGATTGGTTCTGTCATGTTTTAGATAAAACTTTAGATATTTTAGAAAAAAATTGACAAGGTAAAAAGAGAAAGAAATGCCCTTTGACCACAAAATGTAAAGGAAATCAGGCAGCAGCCCTCTTCCCTCTCTGTTAGGATTCCAGGCTGTGGAATCATGATAAAACCAAGTTCACCCTCCTGTCTTTGTTTCCAAGACTCAGTGCCACAGAGGAGATATGACAGAGCCCATCTGTGCAGCCATAACCACAGGAACACCAGCAACAAGGGTAAATCAATAGAAGGTTCCTTATCATCAGCCCATGTTTATACTGGAGGCTGCAGGCTCCCTGCACAGAATGGGCTGGCAGCTCAGGACCTGTGCTTCACTTGGTGCTGCTGGGAAAATCAGCACAATAAGGCTTTATCGAGCAAATACCCACTGCTGCATGTTTACAGCACCCAGTTTTGCACTCTGCTTTGAAGCTGAGGCACTATCTCCCCCCTGCACTCCCCTTGCCAAAGTGACCCCTAAACCCCAGCTTTTCCTTGACTCCTATCTCACATTTAGCCTTGCCCCAGTGTCCCTTTAGAAAAGAGCTGTGGGGAAAATCCCATAATCTCCCGTACATCAAAAGACACGGGACTGCTGCAGTGAGTGAGTGAATGGCTGTGGGCAAACAAGACGAAGGAATCTCTCCTTTTCATCGCCAAAAAGACCTCGCTGGGGCTCTTGTGCCTGAGGGCAGGCAGTGCTCACAGCGCAAAGGCTGCTGCAGCAGCAAAGGGAGAAGTGCAGCACGAAGGAAGTGCGTTGTTTGGAGCTGCAGCTGCCTGGCAGCTTAAAGAAGTGCAGATCTCTGCACTTGAAGAGGTTACACAGACACACTGTGCTGCAATCAAGGGTCGCCAAATATCTGACAGCCCTGGAATGAGCTGTTTGTACCTGCCCTTGGGAGCAGTTCTGCTTCACATATTTTTCTCCTCTCTTTTTAAAGGTCACCCAGGAACAGCAGAGTTGTGAAGAGGCCGAGGGAAGGTGACTGCAGGGGAGAGCAAAGGATTTCCAGACAGTGCGAGAGGTTTTACAGGTGAGCAGAAGCCCCCTCCCAGCCCTGTTTTCCCCCAGAGCAGCCACCACCCACGTCAGCATTCACTGCCCAGGGAGGTTCTGCTCCTGCCTCCCAGTATTTCCGCAGCCTTTCCTCCTCCATTTATTTCCTTCGGGTTTTCCCCTTTGATTAAACTTCCGGCATGTAGGAATGTTTAATAATAAAACAGATAACTCATGGGAGATTACATTTATAAAATCTACTACTTTTTTTTTGTTTTTTGGGTAAGGGAAAGTCTGGAACTACGTTCTTCCTTTCTTTTAAAAATAGAAAGCAAATGCGTAAGGAGCAGTTAACAAGTTTTCAAACCATCAATGTTTTATTTGGTTAGTTTGTTAAATACTTTTAAGACAATTTTAATTTTGGTCTGTACCCTTCTATAAAATAATTCAAGTTCTGGACAAACCTCCAATACATAACAGCAAAGTTACTTTTTTTTACCATACGCAAATTTCAGATCAAAATACGACACTCCCGTTTTCTTACATTTATAAAACCCGGTCAAATACAAACGACATTAAAAAAAGATAAAACACTTTCACCCATCCTTGGTACAATATTACAGCACAATTTGCACAGTGGCAACTAAGTTCCCAAAGCACAAGTCAAATACTCTAAAAAGGGAACCTCCCTTTAGTCACCCAACATTTTATACTGAACATGTAAACAAAGCCAGTGCTACTTAATCCAGGAGAATTCTTGTGTCCCTTTTTTGTGAAGCCACAAAGCAATTCCACAGGGGAGGTCACTGGGATGTAACCAACACCTTTCCTGCTCTGCTCTTACCATTCATCTTTTGTGCAACTGATCCACGAAAAGAAATGGATGGAGAGCAGATTCTGCAACTTAACAGCAACTAAAGTAAACCAAGAAACGTGTTTTCTTGAGAACGGATCACAAAAGTCTCTAAAAATAAAATTAAAATGAAGGCCAAATTATCGGTGGGTACAAACAGAGCAACTCCCTTCCTCCTACCCTTCCCCCCCTTCTACATCTGACATCTAATGAAGCTGCAGAGTGTTTTCAATAGTTGAGAGTTTGTTTCATTGCAAAACTCAGTGTGTCAGCAATAGGTCAAAGTGCCATTAAAATTGCAAATTTTTGTTCGATTGTGAGGATCCCTGGAGGCATGCAATGGTCAGTTCTTCCTACACCTAAAAGCTTGCACTTACACTCATTTAAGAACCATGTGGGATCTCTTACAAACCAGAAGCAGAACCAAAAATTAAAATACAAAGAGAGAATGATAAAACTGAAGCATCATTCCCAGCCAGCCTTCAAATAACACACCTTGTGAAAGGAAAGGAAAATCAGAGGACTAAGAGAAAGGTTGGGTGTTTCCAGCATGGGCTGTACTTTGCATAGGCACTCAAAGCTATTGTGCTGCAGGGCACCACAAGAGATCTCTGCCTGCAGAAACCCCTTCCTTGTTCCCCCCCCATCCCCAAATCACTAATTTTACTAACAATTAAATTGTCAGTTCTTTAGTACTTCAGTCTCAGCTAATGTGAAAATGTGTGTATAATTAAATGGGAGAATACAACAACGGATCTAACTACCCCTTCCTTCCTATCCCAAACTCACATCACACCCATTAGGTACCAAAACTTTTCCTACCTGCCAAAGATAGTATTATCCTGACAGAATGAAGGAGAATCACATCCTGCACAAACAGTCCATATTTAAATAATGATCAAGTGGAAATACAGGATGGAAACGGTTAAAAAGAAAAAAAAAAATCCCGGCGAGGTATAGAAACAACTTCATGTGCTAATTTAGTCTTTTAAGTGCAATTGAAACACCGAGCACTGCCCTTCTCCAAAACAATCTCTCCATAATTAAGCAACACGACAAGGCTTATTCCCTTAAAGCTACAGACTCCTGCTAGAACTCATTCTATTGAATTAATGCAAATGTTTGTGGGGAAAAATTAATTTACAGGGTTAATTAAATTTTTGGTAGTATTCAAAAGGAATGATATTAAAAGGGATCAACCATGGAAATCGTGTTAAGACACGTTTTTAAAAATATTTCCAACAATTCTAACACAAACCAGCAAGTAGATTTTGAAAAATGCATAGAAACCTTGTCAATACAAAAACCCCCACTAAAATTACACAACTAAGCAATTGTACTCTAAATATTTTTTTTAATGTGCTTTTTCCTATAAAGGCCACTTTGATGTACAAATACAAAAAAATTTACATCTTTTTTCCTCAAAATAAATTATTTGTCCCTCAATTAAAAATACTGAATATGGAAGCATAAACGACCTTCTTGCACAGCAGCTGCTTCTACTGAAGGGAAATCTCCAAATATTTTAGTTCCCAACAGAAATAAGAAACACCTTCAGACTTTGTTCTGCTGAGCACTGGGGACTACCTGGGGCTGGAAGAGACTGAAGCCCTGGGACTGTGTGTGCTGAGGAGGAATGAAAACACACAGACACCTGCAGAGATTGTCTGCTTGCTTCCCATGGTACACATTGAAATCCTCCTTTTGAAATCAAAGAAATAAATCAAGGTTCACCTGAATTAAAGAAGGACAAAATAGTAAATGGTGCTGGGGGGGGAGAAGCAGTGAATTACATAAATGACAAATAAAGGCAAACTACTCAGGAGAACACATGTAAAAGGGAGCAGACATGATCAAGTGGCAGAGAAGACCTAGCCAAGGGATACAGAACCAAGGGAGACAGTGAACCAGCTTGAGGAGTATTCAACTAGAGACAAAGAAGAATGCAAGGAATAAAATTAATTGGAAAAAGAAAGTTACAGGAGAACAAAGAACCTTCACCAGCAATCCTGACCACACAGGCTTTTATTCCTGAATTGCCCTGGAAGCAGCAAAACCAAACTCAAACAGACAAGCACAAGCTGTGGAAATGAAAACTTACTTGGGCTGGATTGGAGAGGTCACAGGAATTCTTCAGTGGAAGCACCAGACCCACAGCCAGACAAGAGAGGAACACGACAGCAAGACCTACATCAACCTGAGGGGGGGACACAGCAAACCCAAAATGCCCAATGGGGTCCAGAGCTAGGGGATGCAAACACCGTGGAGTGGCCCCAACTTGCTGCAGTGGGAATGCCATGGCTGCAGGTTTACAAGACAAGATCCAACAAATAACAGACAAGGAGACTGACAGGAGGGGAGCACTTGGCCAGCATGACATTCAGAGACTAAACACCACACAACCCAACAGAGGAGGTGGGAGAGAAGCAGGAAAACCAGCAAGCAAGAAGAGACCTGCATGCAAGATTCTTGGGCAGCCACTGAGTACAAGTTCTCCTAACCTTGGACTGAGGACTGGATTTGGAGGTACAAGAGCCACATATCTTCTGCATCACAAGGAATTCAGCTCCGTGGTGTGCAACATTGCATAGTTTGATTGAGGACAAAGAGCATTTAAATCTTATTTTTCCCTGTTTTTAACAGAAGTAACTCAACACATCCAGGTCAAACCATTCCAAAGCCTGGCTCCCAATTAATTGATGGATTGATTTCTAAAGCAACACAGGAAGATTTTAGGGTGGGCACATAAACAAAAAGCAAAAACTCCACTCCCACACAAAGCACAAATATCCACAGACAAAGCCCACAGCAGGAACACAGAAGCCAAAGCACAACAGCTGGGTGGTGGGATAAGCCCTGCTGTTGAGCTGTGCACCAGACAAGGTAATAAGGACCAGGTGAGTGTTTCTACTACACCACACTGATGAATTTTTGGTAGAAAAAGTGGCAAAATGTTCTGTCAATATCCCACCAATTATCTATATTGTGGATTTGACAGAGCAACAGCAAAGTGGCATTGCATTCCAGCACCCTCCTACTGGTTGGCTCATGGAATACAGATATACTAACAGGGTTAATCAATGTAACTGTTAGTTCATGTTTTTACATTAAAACAGAACACTTGTACAGTATAAAATTCATTCATGTCATTCATTTAATTTCAATTGTTTAGCCTAATCCTTCAAAGTTCAATAAATAGGCTTCACATAAGGAAAACACAGAAGGTAGAGCATCTAATCAGAGAAGTTTGTTTTAATTTCACCTTCAAAAGGAAAAAAGCAAATCTTGTCAGATACCCACTTCAGATTATTATGAACTGGGAAGCAGTTACACGTTTCTGTTTTCTCAAAAAACACACCAAAAAAAAAAATGGAGGGGAAAATATGGTGGCCTGGAGCTCTCCAGTTATTTAGATCAATATTTGCTGTTCCACCCCACAGAAATAGCTCCAGAACTTCTAATATTTTCATGTTTAAATACAACAAATACAAAATCTCAGATCTCCCATAATATACAGTCCATAAACCTTCTATATCTTACCCTTAACCAAGAGACAAGGTGGCCCCATCCTTACCCATACAGCCAGGGTGCAGCTGCAAGGCTCAGACTGTGGAGCACGGGTCTGGCAGTGAATGGTGCTGCTCTGCAGCCTTCCCTAAAGCCATAGGATCAAGGATTTTCTAGCTCATCCCTCACTTTTGGCTGGAGATACAAGTTCAGTCCCCTGACCCTTCCTGCTGCATCAGACAGGGCAGGAGTAGGAATTCTGAATGTCCTTTCCTCCAGAATGAAAAAATCTTAGCACTGCTAACAATCCCCTGAACTGCACTGATGGTACAGGTCAAAGAAAAACAGCAGGACAGCACAATAAGGAAGACAAAGTTCCTAAACAGGGGTAAAGCTCAGCTCTATGGTTTTCATCTACCAGAACCTTCCCCTCACAGCTACCAAGCTGATGTCACCCTAGTGATGGCAGCAGTTGGTGGCTTCCTTCCTTCCTTCTACCTCCTCTGGAGCCACAGCCTGGAGCAGCCAAACCCTTTGGGGTGAGTAGACCTCCCCTGAGATACTTCTGAGACAAAAACGGATGAGTTTGAGACAAAACCCCTACTTGCCCCAACACTGATGCTCCAACAGCCTCATGGATCAGTGTGTCCCAAGGCAGCATTGCCCAAGAAGATGAATATTTATGGAGCAGCCACTGGGATGCCAAGGGAAAGCTCTGGAATTAGCAGCTAATTGGTAGAGTCTGCACAGACAGGAACAGCTCCTTGCTGTTCCTCTACTCCATGTGCACGGCCAGTAAAATCATCTTTGCTACATTTAATTCAAAGAGAATATGATCTGGTACTTCAAAATTTAGAGGAAAACATTCCTTGTGAAGAATTTCTTGGGTTTGCCTTTACAAAGAAAGAAAAAAAAAAAGGCAGCATTTTCTCATTACGTTTTGTATTGACAGTTCAGAAGCTGCCTTTATAAAAGGGGATTTAAAAAAAAAAGACTGAATACTCAAAACCCCCCCCCAGAGAATAAACAAGAGCTGATTATCAGCTTACATTGGTACTTTAAGTCATCAAGCACAGTTTACACAGTGCAAGGAAACAAACATATGTTAAAATTACATCTTTAGATAAGAAGAAAATGCTTTCTTTTTAAGAAAAAATAAAATCATTCAAGCTAAGCAAACCCCTACATACTTAGAGATCCCAAAGAAATAGGCAAATACATAACCTCAGATACAAAAGGGAAGGGGGTTATTTACTTGGAAATTTTTTTTCTCTGCAGGTGAGTAACTCCACTGGGAAGAAAAGTTCTTATTAGACATTACAGAGCAATCAGTGAATCTCTCTGAGACAAAGGATTAAGCTCACAGGGAAAATAGTGCTGGAAAAACTCTGATCTGCCCTTAAAAGAGCAGGGAGGTTTCTATTTTTTTTCCCTATTTAAAAATAGTCAGGGTAGTCTTTCAATTGCTTCTCTCATTTACAAGTATAATAGTTGCTTTCAAGTAATATAAATTTTTATTTACTTTTAACAGCAGCTGCAGGTCAACCTTGGTCTTTTTTGTACAGAAACATGAATTTAAAATGAAATTAAAGTAAACTGTCCTTGGACAATGGCATCTCTCTGTCCTGCTTCTTGTCCGCTTGCAGTTTTCTATTGAAGGACAAAATTCAATTTAAAACAAAACAAGAGATTTGACAAAGTGCAAAGAAAAACAAAATGAGGTAGCTGGGAATGGGGGGGCTTTTCCCCATGGACAAGGCAGCAGAATTCTACCCACAGGGAACTCACTGACACTGGAGGGGGCCACAGGATTGTTCCCAGATGCCCAGGTGATCTCCAACGTGCTGACATCACTTTTAACAAGCTTGAGGAAAAGGCATTTTATTGTGTATTACAGACACCCCTTGCACACTGAGCAGCATCAAACGATGCAGTGATTTGCAAAGAGCCAGAGCATGGGGAGATGAGAGTGTGTGGACATCCTCCAGCCCACAGGAGCAATTTTAGCCATCACCAGCAAAAGCAACACATTCAGAAGCAAATTTGGGGCAAGAGTGAAATCAAGTTCCTGTTTATGAGAGCACAAGACAAAATAATTGAGAGCAGAAAGCAGCATTTGGGGTGGGGTAGGGCCAGGATCCTGCATCTGCTGCTTTGACTGGGCTCTGGGGGTCAGTTCTGAGGCAGCCACAGCCTCCAGCTCTCTGGCACTTGTGCAGTTGGGCAACATCCCAGCCACAGAGGGCAGCAAGAGGTGGCAACTGTGCCAATAACAGCCTCTTGCTCCAGCAAGGCCATGTGCAGGGTAAGGACAACATTGTCTGAACGATACTTTTCCTCCTCCCTTAATGCTGTAACACCACCTTCTAGGAGCCTGCCAGAACACAGTTTGCTGTTTGCAGTGATAAAACTGAGACACAATAGAACACACACTGCACGCTGCAAAATATAGCCACGAATTCAAAAAGGTTTCAATTACAAGAAGCAAATCATTAGATTTTGGAAGTCAGGGAGGAAAAAAAAAAAACAACCCCAAAACAACAAAAGCACTTAACATCGACTCAACAGCTGTTTCCCCAAGCAAACACAAGTTAGAATAGATCCCAGTCTCTCTAGGCAATGCAAAATAGTCCTTTGGACTAGTTTAAGACTAGTTCTGAGAGTTTGAAAGCATTTCTTAAGAGGCTGTTCCTCAGCTGCCCTTCAGAAAGAAACTTTGACAGGAGGTTTAAAGAACGTTAGCTCTGTTCAAGTCGACCACTGTTCCCAGCAGCCTGACATCCTGCTTTATTCATTCCAATTACCAAGGAGACTTTGCTTTTTAAGGCCTAAAAGTAGCAAAGCAAGCAGTGAGGATGATGATGCTTTGCTGCTATCATGTCTGAATTAATAAAATAGAGGTTGCCAAGCTGCAGCTTTGGCATCAGTGCAATTACTAAGGTGAGGATCTCAAGAAGAGCCAGGCATAATGTTTCTGGAGCATGCAGCCCAGCACATATTGCAATTGAGACCTGTGAAAATGTCTCCGTGTTTATCAAGAACAATATTGTTCCACAGGATTTTTGATTCTGAAATCAGCAGAGGTGGCAGCACACTAACAGAAAGCAGAGAAATCATACTTGGAAAAGCAGCCCACTGCACAGCATGGGTGGCTTTCAGACTCTGGGTGTAGAACAATAGATGAAAGAATCCTGACAAAAACAGAAGATGTCTTTGCATTAACTGAAAAGAAGGAAAGAAAAAATAATCAAGGGCATCAAGTGGAGATTTAAAAGCACCTGCTACTTAAAACAACCCAAACATCCTAATGCTTTATCAATAAAATAATGTACTTACACTGAGGTTGCTTCTTTCTACCCTATTGCTGTAAATCAGTCTCACCAGTCTCACTGAGAAATTCCACAATTCCAGATCCCTTTTACAAGAGCTGAGTGTAGCCTCATGGCATTCTGAGAATTGAAGCAGCACTGAGCCTGGCAGGTGGCTGTTACTCACACCAAACCCTGCAGAAAACTGGGCAATGAGACACAGCCTTTTACACTGAGAAATTCCACAATTCCAGATCCCTTTTCAGGACGTCTCATTAGATTACTTCAAATAACCTTAAAGAGTTTTTCCAAACAATCCCTCTACGTATTTTAATTGTAACTAATGAGCATCTATGTAGAATAAAACTTATTTAAAAAACTATCTTCTTAAGATTTTGCATCACCAACAAGTTCACATCATAATTACCTGTTGGTAGCAGTTCATAGTTTAAATTTGCTATTCATAGTTTCATAATCAAGGTTGGAAGGGACTATAAGGTCATAGTCATCAAGTCCAACCATCAGCCCAACTCTGACAAGCCTCATACCTGGACGGGAACTATTCCATCAATCCTTTTTATTAGGTGCTTATAGTTTTGTTTTATTCTTTCAGCTCATTTGTTGATAAAAAATTAGAGAGAATTGATTGTGGAATAGAACAGCAGCCAGATCAGTCACTCAGAGGAAGGCTGCTCAGACAGGTCACCTTTAAGCCCAGTTGCAATCCTGCCTAGAGCAAGGAATTTCCCAGAAAAAAAAACAAACCCTAAAATAAAAACCACAGGGATGCTGGAAAGCAGGTGCCCAATTTGTCAATAAACCTCAGAGCACACAGATGTGACTCCTGCAGAAAACCAGCAATGCTTCACCCAAATCTCACTGCTTTTACAGCAACATCTCAGCTGTTAGTGGCTCACCTTCCCAATCACAAGTGCTCTGTCACATCTCTTTTCTTTCACTGTGTGCCAGGGAAACACAGATCCTACTGACGCAGCTCTCAACTCCCACAACAAACAAGGAAGAGCAACTGAAAATGGCAAATGTCAAAAGGCTACAGCTCTGACGACAGAAACATGGGCCTGTATCAACCTCAAGGGTAAAAGGAAATACTCCAAGTAAAGACGGAAATAATAGCAGCTAACTGCAAAACAAATAAGAATATTAACACCCCCCCACCCACCTGAAGAAGACATTTAAGCACTCTGAAGATTTAAGAGAGCACAACCCCCAAAATACTGACACTAGAAGCAGAAAGGATCCACACCCCAAAGTTAAATACAAATCCTTGGAAAGCATCACTGTGACACCAAAACATACTTCAGTTACAATCTTCAGCATTACTGTGCCCCTGGATACAGTCACACTTCCCAAGACATAGCTTTCCTTCTGCAGATAAGATTAATTCAAACAAATTGCACTTTACCAAGATATTTAGAATTTTAAATACTAAAACCTGTTGTCAGCTGCCATTTACTGTACACTTGCATGGTACTAGTGCTCTAACAAAGAGCAGTGTCCATGTGCATCACATGGGGTGATGTCTCAAGGCAGCTGTGAAGAGTAGCACAAACCTGCAAAACGGTATTAAAAAAAAAAAAATCAAGATTTACAGTGCTTTAAATAGCATTCATATTTAAAAACAAATAAACAAACAAAACCAAACAAACCACTGCTCTTTTTGGGAACACAGTGAATTTGAAGCACCTCTGTATTTTACCAAAACTGTTATGCACAGAGTAAACCAGAAGTTTGGCACTTTGTAACAGCTTGTTATTGCATCCTGCTCTCTGCACAGCACAGGCACTGCCACAGCACTGATGGAACCAACCACAGAGACTGAGACTCAGACAGGGAACAAATCTGGCACTAAATCTGGCACTTCTCTATTTGTGCATTTACCAAGTGATGCAGGCACAAGAAATACTGCAAAAAAGAAACCCAGCTGCCTGGTGTCTTCTGGAACAAGAGTTTAAAGAGCAAGCCAGGTGCTGCAGTAGCTTTGATGAAAAACTCCTGTTTGAGCAAGAGCTCTGCTGCGTGACTGGCAGGTTCTGCACAGCAAAAAGGGACACAAGCCCACCTACAGCCATCAGTGAGCTGGTTTGGTAAGTTCACCTTTGTTTTCAGATTCAGCCCCTGTTCTTTTGCAGAATCTCACATTAATTTGCCTTCAAGTTAAAGATGAGGTGCCCTCAAAGCTACAGGAAGAGCTGAGTTGGTACAGCACTTTCACAATAGCTAAAGTTTTTGAAGACAGGGAGATCTTATTGTGAAGACTCCTCAGGATGCAATTTTCAGTCTACAAAAACAGAAAGGATGAGAATTTAAAGCCCAACAGTGACTCTTTATGAACACAAACATCTCATAAGGCCAGGTAAGGAACAGAGACTAGGCCAGGCATGCCCTCCCTAGAAAACCCAAGATTTATTTCATGAGAGCAAGAGCACTTCACTCCTTTGCTTTTGGAATAATTCCCTGCTGTGCAGAGCAGCCACAAGACTGTGCACATAAAAGTATGCAGAAGACACTGCTGTGTACTTGGGGCTTTATCTCTTTTTGTCCCCTGCTTTTTGATTTTGCCCTTAATTTAGCCACCACTTTTTCCATCTCTCAGAACTCCATCACCCCACATTGGGTAATTTTCCTGAATACAGCAGCTGGGGTTTGTCTTCTACAGCA
The DNA here is from genome assembly GCA_013400935.1 of Turnix velox. Classification (NCBI taxonomy): domain Eukaryota; kingdom Metazoa; phylum Chordata; class Aves; order Charadriiformes; family Turnicidae; genus Turnix; species Turnix velox. Next base: position 386,199 of record VZTY01031409.1, read on the forward strand.
GGAAGGAGGAAAAGACAAAGGTCCAACTCAACTCACTGAAGCCAGTGCCCTGACCCAGCCAGTCCTTGTGTGGGACAAGTTAAACACATCTCTAAACTGCCAAACCACCTTCATGAGCTGCTTCCCATGCAGTTCAGCCATCATACACAGGGGCAGCTGGGGTGGTGGCAGGTGAAACCAGCTCAATCTTTAACTGTTTGCATATTCAGATAACTGGTGACTTCCCTCCACTCAGCTTTATCTAGTAGCAAAACCTCTCTGCTATGTGAAAGTTGACCATCTCCCTTCCAAGAGAAGTGAGAGGTCACCTTTCTCTTACACCACCAGATATTCAAATCAGGCTCCTCCTGGAGAAAGGAGAGCCTTGGCTTCAAGCCCTGACCCAAACTTGAAGGCAACGGACCCTGGTTATTGCACATCCCAAGAGAAGCACTTGTCAGCAGGCTTACAGATGAGAACTGCACAGACATACAGACACAAATAAAAAGCCCCAAAGATGCAACCCTTCCCTCCTACACATGCAGAGAGAGGCTAGAACATCTCCTGGATCAGCCCCACAGACAATTCAGATGGGAAAGGATCCCCATCCCCTTGAAGAAAGGCCACAGGAGACAGTTTTTGATCTCAGGAGTGTTTAAACCTACAGCTTGACTATGTGCCAAGACTCCAGGAGACAATGTCTCTGGAGACTCAGTCCCTGACCACTGATGGCACAACAGAAGTACAAGCCTGCTACCAAATTCAGTTCACAAGTGTTTCAGGTGAAGAGGCTTAAACTTCTGGCTCAAATCTCATGAGTGCATCCACACCACACTCCAATTACCAGCAGATTTGTTTGCTTTGTTTGTGGTAAAAGAAAAAAAGAAAAAAAACAAAAGTCCACACTGTTAATCCTACTTCAAGTGTAAACATTTGGTTCAATAATTTTAACTGCAAAACACTGCTAGAGTATATATGATTTGGATTTATTATGTGCATTTAGTACTATGGTCTTCCAGATGCTAAATGCCCTCAAGGGTACTGGGAAGCTACATGGACTGAAGAGATAGCAGCCTGCAATATTCTGAATAACATTTTCAAAAGTTTTCTAAAGCCACTTAGAAAACTGAGCTCAAAAGTGAAATAGATACTTAGGAACATTCATCACTTCTGAACATGGGATCTTGGCACTTTGACTAAGAAAAAAAACCAATAAACTGAAGAATGTAATATTTTCAAAAATGGGGAAGTTATACAGATAAACTACCAGCATCTGATTTATTTCACAAGACAGCCAAGGATGCAAAGTGTGGTTCACATTTCTGTAGTAAAGCATTAGATATAAATTTAAAATCTAAAGACACACATATATATATATACACACCAAATTTACAGCAATGCATAAATATATAAATTTTAAAATGTCAACTAATAAAGGTCAGAAAATTGATGCCTACAGTTCAAGTTTTGCAGCATTACAACAACAAAAAAAATTAAATTATGGTCAGTGGATTGGCTGCTGTCCTCTTATTTTTTCCCCCCTCCATCCCATTGTTCAGAATCAGAGTCATTCCAACCACACATCAGTGCCATGGAAGGAACGAGCAGAAGTTTCAGAATGTGTCTTCAAGGAATATTTAGTGAAACAGAACTATTTTAACTACTTTGAAATTGTATTTCAGCCTACTCAAGATGATTTAACATCGGTTTACTTGACAGCTGAGGGCAGAGATTGGCCTGAGGTCCACAGAGTTGTAGATTGGAAAGTATTGTGTGTAGATATAATACTGGTTAGACCAAGTCTCTTTATGTGAAGGGCAGGAGGCTTTATTTCTATTTCCATCTCCCTCATTTTATTCCTTTTAAATAAATACAGGTTACATCCCACCCACCACCATAATGAAATCAAAACCTGAGGTAAAAGTGTTCTACCAGCTGATCTTGACTACAGACAAAAGGCAACAAAATATCACTACTAATGTGAATAAGACTTAGTAAGAAACAAAATTCAGGATACTAAGTTCTTCACTATAACCACACTGTAAAACCCAGTTTTCAAGGTCAGACAGCAGTAAACAAGCCTGTACCTTAGCACAGAAGTCATTAAAAACCCAACGTTTGATCCCAATTTAATTGTACAGATTTCCCTTAACTTTTAGCCCAAAAAAATCATGTTTTCTGTATAACAAGTACATTCTTGTCATACTTCACCTTTGCTCTTGCAGAGATAAAATGCACCCTTCTATAATCCCCAGCCTTAAAACCATTCTTGGTTTGCAAGCAACCTGAAGTAAAAAGGAACACAGCTGATTTTCTTTAATTCATCAAGTTTTGCTGTCTTTTACCAAAAGCAGTGATCACTAGTAACTGTTCAAGCACCTTTTTACTTCAAGGAAACAGCCAGGAGAGCCCCCACGGACACACACCCCACCCATCAGTTACACCAGTTTGTCAGGCTATTCAAATGAGAGCATAGAAAAAACAGTTGACTTCTCTAGAGTACACTGTATCCATTGCAGATTAGTCCATTTAAAATATATTAAAAATATCTGTAGGAATGAAAACATTGCAAATGAATGAAAAAAACGTATGTACACACCTCCACCATTTTAGGCACAGACCTTAACTTTTGAGGAAGGATTAGAAATAAAAGGTGCAACAACCAACATCTCCTATGGCATCATGGTCCAACAGCAGTCTCTGCAGTGTACCAGGGAGGTTGGTTATCGTACAGCTCCTGTGTTTTACAGCCACCCAGTCCAAGATAGTGGATAGTTCTTATCAGTTCCCCTCAGGGGAAACACATCTTCCATCTTTTTTGCTTTCCCACAAACTTCGCCAAAAGGAAACCCAATTCCCACCAGTTTCAAACACACAAAAACCACCCTCAACAACACAATTTAGACTCCAACTGAAGGTGT
>VZTY01031409.1:390317-416420 GCA_013400935.1 Turnix velox
TTGCAAGCAACCTGAAGTAAAAAGGAACACAGCTGATTTTCTTTAATTCATCAAGTTTTGCTGTCTTTTACCAAAAGCAGTGATCACTAGTAACTGTTCAAGCACCTTTTTACTTCAAGGAAACAGCCAGGAGAGCCCCCACGGACACACACCCCACCCATCAGTTACACCAGTTTGTCAGGCTATTCAAATGAGAGCATAGAAAAAACAGTTGACTTCTCTAGAGTACACTGTATCCATTGCAGATTAGTCCATTTAAAATATATTAAAAATATCTGTAGGAATGAAAACATTGCAAATGAATGAAAAAAACGTATGTACACACCTCCACCATTTTAGGCACAGACCTTAACTTTTGAGGAAGGATTAGAAATAAAAGGTGCAACAACCAACATCTCCTATGGCATCATGGTCCAACAGCAGTCTCTGCAGTGTACCAGGGAGGTTGGTTATCGTACAGCTCCTGTGTTTTACAGCCACCCAGTCCAAGATAGTGGATAGTTCTTATCAGTTCCCCTCAGGGGAAACACATCTTCCATCTTTTTTGCTTTCCCACAAACTTCGCCAAAAGGAAACCCAATTCCCACCAGTTTCAAACACACAAAAACCACCCTCAACAACACAATTTAGACTCCAACTGAAGGTGCCTTCTTAGTACCCTCCTTTATTCCCCCCCTCCCTCTTCTTTTTAACGGATACTTAAGTTATTTGTTCCCGAAACAAGAACTGAGACTCAAGCTTTTTTAAGCATTTAAAACAAAAACAGTTACCATACCAAAGCACAGCATACAGTGTAAGTTTCAGCTGTAATTTCTCAGCTTTTTTTCCTTTATATAGAGCTATATTATGGTGGACTGTGCAGAATTCTTCCAGTCTCCTCCACTGGCGGGTCACGGAGAAGGGACGCGGATGCGGAACAATCCCTGTTGAAGCTGCAGGCGGAAGAGCTTGCAGTTGGCGATGCGCAGGGCGGCACAGCCCGTGCGCCGCAGGTCGGAGGGGAACAGCGGCTTCGTGCGCTGCCACGTTCCTGTGCTTCTCTTAAACTCTCTCACATAGTCATAGTTTGTACCTGAATTCACATCGGCACAAAAAGAAAGACGAGAGGCTTTAGTTTACCTATAGAAATATAGTTGTTGCCTATCAGCATTAAACTTAATTCCTGAAGTACTCACTAAAAAGGCAGCCTGATGAATGCTGCTTCTGCCTACAGCCCCAGCCCTTCCAAGCATTTGTTTCATTCATTCAACTTGTGTGAAGTTGGTTGCTCAGCCTGGAGAAGAGAAGGCTCAGGGGGAACCTCGTGGTAGCTTCTCAATACCTGAAGGGGGCTACAGACAGGCTGGGGTAGGACTTTTTAATAGGGTCCAGGATGGCAGGACTAGGAGTAATGGAAGCAAATTGCAAGAAGGGAGATTGAGGCTGGATATAGGAAAGAAGTTCTTTTCTGTGAGGGTGGTGATAGACTGGAGAACAGGTTGCCCAGAGAGGCTGTGGTTGCCCCCTCAATCCCCGGAGGTGTTTAAGGCCAGGCTGGACGAGGCACTGAGCAACCTGGTCTAATGGGAGGTGTCCCTGCCCATGGCAGGGGGGTTGGAACTAGATGATCTTTAAGGTCCCTTCCAACCCAAACTATTCTATGATTTCATTCTATGTTTCTATGATTCAAACACATGGTAGCCATTCACTGCAGCTCACAAACAAGGGCAATGCACTCACACACACAGCAACCTCTGGATCCATGCTCGAGGACACCACTGACACATTTCTCATCTACTTAACAAGATGAGAACCCAACCCACTGCAGCTGGAATTTTGCTCTTTCATGTCTCACAGACAGCCCTGTTACACTCCCATAGGTATGTGTGTTCATTAAAAAACACGCAGCCTCCCTAATGGTTTTGATGGCTGCTTGTTTTGTTGCTGTTGTTTGTTTAGGGGTTGGGTTTTTTTGTTTTGTTTTTTTTAAGGGCGGTGATTTTCCCGTTTTATTTATTTATGGCAGGGTTTTCTTTGTTTTTTTTGTTTTTTTTTTTAATTTGCTGTTGTTGTTTGTTTGTTTGTCTTGTTTGGTTGGTTTTTTAATGCGTGGCCAATGCTGGAGGCTGAGCATGGATTATAACTGTGAGTGCACATTTATTTACTCGGAATTTAGAGCCATTCAAGCCCCTGCATGACGTCCCCAAAGCACAGAACCACTTCCTGAACTCTACAAAGATGGAGAAGCATCTTCAGGCATTAACACTCTTTTTTCATGTTTAGACAAAAGCAGTAACACACTCTTAACCTTGCTCCCTGCTGAACTTCAAACTGCTGATCAACCAAATGCTTACAGACCTGAACCTCTGAAGAGCTCCACAACATAGTGTGAGACTTTTATTCTAAAGGAAATCTGGTCTCATTAGTACCATGTATTTAATAGACTGGAAGAAGACATGCAATAGGAAGTTATTAGTTTTAGTTCTGACCTGTATCAAGATCTCCAATCACATATATACTGGCTCCAATGGGCACAGCTCCATAAACAAAGGAAGAACTAGTTGGGATACATAGGTTCTGGTCGTTTAGATAAATCCACCTGTAAAAATAACAGAAATCCATGGTATGCAACTTTTATTGAGCAGATTATTAGTAGAATTCCAGGTAACTCTTCTGCCTGCCATCTTTGAATCAAAAGGAAAGCATACAAGTTAATTTGTTATGTAAAAACTTCTAGGAAACTCATCTAGTTCAGTAGATTATAGCCAGGAAAAGCAGCTGGCACTGCTGTTTGGAAAACTCAGGATACTTTATCCTGAATTTACTTTATCACAGAATTGCTCCACTCATGTCTGTAATCTATCTGGAATAAACTCTTCTGCAGCCACTCTTCTGGAAGAGTGCAGGCACATAAAAGACTCTTCTACCACCACTATGCCAGTTGATTTTATGTCACTATACCAGAGAAAAGTTTAGGCAGCTTTATCTTGAGTCCTAAAGCCATTTAAGTCTTCATAGTCCATATACTGAAGAAAATAAAATATTGCTTTATAGCAAGGTCTCATTATTAAGCAGTGTCTTCCCCCACATAATTCTCTAACTGCTTTGAGGGCACTTTATCAGTGACAAGAAATCCTCAGCCCAGTGAGAACACCACAGCACTTGGCAATGTTTAACTCTCAACAAAGAAGACTCTAAATCTAAATTTAGGGAAAGAAAAGTTCATTACCTAGAATGGAAGAAGACTTTCACAATTACCTATAAAGCACTTCTCAAATCACTTTCTAGGTCCTGCTATAATCTTACAAGACCTCTGTGTTCGCTTTAAGCATATTCTTATTTCAACACTTCATCTACCAAGTGAAAAGCAGTTTTCCATGTTGGAGCCTCTGGAAAGCAGGTTATATACTCATCACCCATCTGGGACACCAGGTGATAAAGATGTCCCTTCCACTGGTCTCAGCATCTTCTATATGGCTCTGAAACAAACTTTTACAAAACGCTGCTGCACTTCTGCAGCTGCTGTCATAGGTACTATTTTATAGACTCAGAAGATTCACAAATCAATGCTATTTTAAGGTGGCTGCTCCTATATCTTTTATTAAGTAATTTACAGGGAATGTAAAAGTTTGGAAACCTTTGAAAAGCATCTTGTGTATTTCCATGGCTATACCTGGTTAATTTGAGGGGAGAGACAGTTAGGAAATATCCTCAAAGGCACTGCTGACCTTTGAAAATTCTACATGATCTTAATTCATGATTGAGAAGTCTCTCTTGTGGCACCAAAGGAGAGGCTGCTGCTTATCAATTACCTTGGAGAGAGAGATCAGTTTTTAAAGGCCAAGTAAAAAGATTAGCTGCCCATTATTCTGTCTCTGCTGTGCACTGAAGGATTACAGCTCTGCAGGAAGCAAGGGAATGGTTTGTTGCTGTCACAGAGGACAGAAGAACAGAGAAAAGGAGTCTCCTGCACTTATTCACAAACCGCTACAGAGCGAAACAACTTCCACTACATCTCTTCAGCTTCCTCTGCTCAGTTGAGGAGAGAACACCAGCAGTGTTTGTGCTGCTTTTCAGCACCAAGTTACATACAATTATGAAAAGTGAATAAGTGGCAGAAAAATGCAGGGGGAAGGCTGAAATTTCTCTTTTTTCCTCCTTTTTTAAAAAAAAATATATATATGTAGGACAATGTTGAAGAGAAAAAAAATGAAATTCCATTAGTTCACTATTGCTCAAGTTGAACTTGGAAAACACACGAACTTCAGGGGTTTGTCTGTCCAACACATTAAAGGTTTCAGTATTCTAATAAAGAAATCCCACAACAGTGTGTGAGCCAAGTTTTCCTACTGCACATCAACAAAGGACAGCAGCAAAGTACCTACAGTTGCTTGTGAAAACTCACACAGAACCACAGAATGTCAGGGACTGGAAGGGACCTCAACCTTTCTGAACACATATACTTTAAAAAACAGGCATGACTTTTTAGGAACACTTACAGCAGCTTTAGCAGTTAGAACTTAGAAAGGAACAAAGGCAGGAAGGGCAGGGGGTCACATTTCATCAGGGTTTGACTAAGCTCCAGCTCAGTTTGGGTTGTGCCTGCTGTTGGAACAGTATGGAAAAAACACCACCACAAAATATTCAGAAGCTTCAGGAATTGGAACATAACCCTTGCGTACTTCCCTGGGATGGCTCTGCTCCATCCCAAACTCAGTAGCAGGGGAGAAAGCATGTACCTCATAGCCAGAGGTCACTGCTCTGAAATGGAAGTATGGAATTAAATACAAAAAAAAAAAGCGGGGGTTGTAAGGAATCCTCATTTTTTCAGTCTTGAATTGATATCAAGGAAAAAAACTCCATCCACACTGCTGTCTGTAACTAATGGAGAGCAATACAGAGCTGACATAATCCAGACACCTCACCTCAAGCTCACAGCAGTTATAAAAGGAATCCTGCAAATGAATAGAAGTTCACACTGTTCATCTGACAGCATTATAAGTCAGCCAGGTAGTTTCCTTGTTACATTTGCTTAAGTGCTTCCTTTTAATAAAATTCTTGTGCACTGAACAGGAGAATCTTCCTAATTATACACAAAACATTACAAGACTTAGTTCACTATTTGCTTACTGCTAAAAGCATTTCCTTATTTCTGCAATGTTCCAGAAGCAAAAAGAATTTTAAAAGGGTTTTTTAAAGCAAGTATTGCTTTGGAACAAGTATCTCTTATCTCCATCAACATCTGCAGACTTTGATAATAGATTTGAAGCAAAAGCTCCTGAAAAGGAGGAGGAAATCCCTCTCCACCTAGGGACCAGCAGAGAAAGGTAGCAACAGCTCTACCCAGGGACACAGCTCCACCAGCAGCTCCTGCAAAGAATCTTAAAATCAATTTCCTCTCCATTAAGTATCTCCAAACATCCACAATTAAAAGAAAACAACCAACAGAGAGCACAGACATCATCCAACTCTCCATATGCCTCTGTAATGCAAAAAGCCATGTCACAAATTAAAAATCCTTCTGTAAGGAAAGACTGACCCATCAAGGTCTCTGACACATCATTAAGATTTCCTGCTTTTTATGGAGTAGACCAACAATGGTTTCTGAACAAAGTCACATTTTTTTAGAAGTATTTTTAGCTTGATCAATATTTTTTTTAAAAACCAGGATATCACGCACACAAAAAGCTCAATCTATAGTCTCTGGGAAAAAAAAAAAAATCCACATCCTGAAAAAAAAATGTACTCTGACGCAAGTCTTTTCTATCCTTGGTTCACTTAAATTTACTCCTGCCCAAGACTAAATTTGGACAGGCTGAAAAAAATAAAAACAACCCAGCCCATTTATTAATTGAAAAATTACAGAAGTACTTCAAATATGAGAACTATCTTCTCCCTTATCCTATACACATTTAATGTATTTGCTACTATTCTGTCTCAATTTATTTTATTACTTGTTTATACACTATAGCCTAACAGGAGTCTCAGTGTTTATTTTTTGCCAGTGTGAAGATCTCAGAGTATTCCCAGTCTTCAGAAAAGCCTGGGTCACAGTTAATGATAACATTTTTGCAAGACTGCACTACAATTCTGGAGCAAGTTACTGACAATGTAAGCGATATTAAACAGGTTGAACTCCAGTCCTTTAATTCAATTTAAGCCAGAATTATGCAGGTTTATTTACTATGTTGATATACTGATGGAAGTGCATGCTTAGGCTTACACACTATGGAACGATGTTTAAGATGAAGAATTGATCTCTGAATGCATCACATTAACTTATGTGCTCAGGAACTCAAAGAGCTGTGGTAAAACCTACAGCATTGCTTATGCTTTACTCTTGAGTAGTGCTACCCAGTGCAAGTGGAAATGCTTAACTAATCAAACACACACATCAGTATTTAGCAGAAGGTTTTCACAGACTTAAGCCTATTGTCCTTCACTCCAAATAAAGTGATTTGTTTTCTGCTATTTTTGAATCTACCCAGGAAATAACACCCACATGTTTTCCAGAGAGTCAACCTGCCTTCACCTGATACTTGGAGACACTATTATAATGGAATTATAATCATTTTCCACATTTAATTATAGTCCAAAGAAGAATACCTGACAAAGTAGTATTCTGTCTCAGTACTCATCAGACAGGAATATTCACTAGATGTGTTTGGTATTCTCTAGATGTGTTTTGTGGCCAAATCACACAAATAACAAGTAAGGGATAAGGGAACACTTCTTTGCAGGATTCTTTCTCTTTCAAAGGCTTCTTGCCAGAATGTTAAAGAGTTTTTAGCAGTTTCCCACAGCCCTACGGGGCTAAAAGATGCTGGAGAGCTACAGCAGCAATAGTCCTTCTTCTCTGTTTGCTTCCTATAACAACCTTAAAGAACTCATTTTTTCAGCTTCATGTGATTATAGCTGGCTTAGACATTGCTTTGAACAACACAAATGTCTCTTTGTACTGAAATTTAAAATCTTGTAGGGAAGTCCCTTTATGACAGTTTTCTCTCTTTTCCATACTGGTATGACTGCTCAGATTCCACAGTCACTTCAAAGCCCCCCTGAAAGGTCTCATCCCACACAGCACTCTGAGGTCTCACCCCACTCTCTGAGAACACCCAACCTGTTAGACCCCACAGACTGCAGCACCAGATCTTGCAGTGACACTGCACCCTCTTCTGGCCACAGCAACCCTGCTGCTCTCCAGGGCTGGATCGGGGCCTTCCAACACCCACAGCAGAGCCATAAACCCCATCTGGCAGCATCTGCTGCAGTATCAGCACCAGCCATCATCCCTGGCTTTGCTGGCCCTCTCTTTCCAAAGGGAAACACCCAACCTATGAACTACCCACTGCACAAGCAGAAATTTAAGTAAATTTCAATTTCTAAGCTTAAATTCTGAGCTGGAGCAAAAACGCCAAGTCTGATTATCTCAGACACACTTCCCCCAGCGACCTGAGACTCTGCTTAAAGGCTGCTGCCTCACCTGCCCCTGTGCCAGCACAGCCTTCTGTCAAGTACACACTACACAGGGGGCTAGAACAGGACCTGAAGCAACTAGATTTTTATTATAATTTCACTTGAATCCTGTAATACCTCTGGGATGACACCAAACAGACACAAAGACTCAGGCTGCAAATACTGCAGGGCAGTGCTGCCGTCAGCAGGTGGCACCAAGGACCCACCTGTGGCACCTTGGCTGGAGCCAAGGAGTTTTGTCAAACTCCACTTTATGAAAGCTCAACCTGTATCAACCCATGAAATGGGTTTAGAGCTGGTGAGGAATCACAAGCTATTACATATCACCTTTTGAAAAACAGGATCAGCCTGTAAATATTTCAGTCAAATCAAACAAATAGCAAGTAGAAGGGAACACTTCTTTGTAGGATTCTTTCCTTTTCAAAGGCTTCTTGACAAAAAGTTAAAGAGCTTTTAGCATTTCCCCTCACCTCTACAGGGCTAAAGATGCCAGAAGGCTACAGCAGTAATAACCCTTCTTCTCTATCTGCTTCTTGTAACTACCTTAAAGAATTCTTTTTTTCAGCATCATTTGATCATAGTTGGCTTAGACATTGAACAACACAAATACTTCCTCATACTTTTACCTCTTCATCTTAAAATGAGCCACTGAGATGCACAGCACAGACTTAACATGCCTTGAGTTGCTGGAACAAGGAGGGAAAGTAACAGATAAATGAGGGTAAGGCACTTATTTTCCATATTTATAGCTGCAGCTAGTTACCTTTTAAACTCATCATGATAAAATTCAGATTTGCACGTCACCATCTCACTGGCTTGACTGTCGTCACGACTCCTAACTCCACCAAATACATAAAGCTCAGAGGCAACTCCACAGGCTACTGCCCCAAATCTGAGAATCCAAACAAGAAAGGAAGAAAAAAGAGAAATGCATCAAAACCACATCAAATATCCTTCTGAACATTTTCCATTTTTTAAGATTTCTTTTTATATACACACCCATCCCCCCTTATATGCTCAACAACATGACGTAAGTCATGAATATGAATTACAAGCACCTAATTCAGACCATGCCAAAGAACAGAGCAGCAAAGTATTTTTATCTCTGGAAAATACCTTGAAGTTCCAATTGAACTGTAATTTCTAGTTTACATTCTCCATCAGGGAAGAACACCTTCTAATATTAAGAGCATATTTTGTGTTTATGCAAAGGTAGTATTTATTGCTTGGATGCTTTTCTTTACCCAGCCACATGTTAATTACAGGCCATAGTGAATCAGAAAAGACAGTGAAATTCATGGGGACTCTGATGAATCCATAAGGATGGCTGAGAAAGGAAAAAGTCCTCTCAGAGTGCTAAAGAAGGTTGTATGTAATAATCTAATTCCCCTCTCCCATTTTCACTCACCTTCTCTCCTTCAGAGGACAGATTGCTGTCCACTGCTGAGTCCGAGGGTCATAACATTCAACAGATTCAAAGAGCTTTCCATAGGAGCCACCACCCATTGCATAGATTTTCTTCTTCATAGCTGCATAGCAGCCAATCTTGCAAGGAAAAAGAAAAAATACACCTAAGATCACACATAAAGGCAAAGTATCTAGTGCTTAAAACTTACTATACACACAGGCACTGCCTGCACTGCATGTCAAACAGTACCACACAAAATTTTCTGGCCACAGTTTTGTTTTGGCAAATCAATGAAGAAGCTGCTCTCCCTCATTCCAGTTTGAGATGGTTACAGCTTTGACTTAAAGCAAAATGTTGGGGAAAAAAAAAAGTCATCGACATAAACTATTTAACAGGTAACAAGGTAACACCAGATAGTTCTTACCTTTCTAACCATGGTCAAGTCTGGCTGCTTGGTCCAGGTCCGGCTATAAATATCATAGCTCTCCATAGAGATCAGCTCCCTTTCACCGTCCTCCCCTCCCAGAATGTACAGAATTCCATCAATCTCTACCACACCAAAATTATGCCGTGCCTAAGGAACATTGATAAAGTCAACATTGTAAAACATGGTGAATAAAACATGGCTATAAACATCATAGCTCTCCATAGAGATCAGCTTCCTTTCACCATCCTCCCCTCCCAGCCTGTAGCATGATTCTGAAGAAACCTGGGTGTGTAGCTCAGTTGGGAGAGCATCGGACTCCTAATCTGAGGGTCAAGGGTTCAAGTCCCTGTCCAGGTATGAAGCTTGCAAGAGTTGGGATGATGGTTGGACTTGATGATCTGAAAGGTCCCTTTCAACCTAGATGACTATGACTATGAATGTGTAAGATGCAAGTGATTGGAGATTCAGAACAAAAATGACATTGAGCAAAGTAAAGAAATCAAACCCCAATAGTTAGAGATCTTGCCTCATTCATTGGTGGTAAGGAGCTCCATGAATTGGTATCTGGATCATATTTCTCTCCTGAGCTTAACGTTCCCTTGTTTTCATCTTGACCACCAAGAACAAATAAAAATCCCTCTGTAAAACAAAATGTAATGTCATGTCAAAAAAAGGATTCACACTTGTACACTAAGCAAGACAACCTGAGTGTGTCCTGGAATTCACTGAAAGATTTGAGACCAGACAGAGGTCAGACTCTGGACTGGAGAAGGTAAAGTACATATTTGTACCTGGACCCAAGTCTAGTACTGTAGAGTGTCTTCAACATATTCAGTGATGCAGCAGCCAGAATTACTGAGAACATGAAATACTCCTGGAGAAACAGATGTAACTGATTCCCACAAAATATTGTGGGAATAGTGATTTTAAAACACTGAGATGACAGGGATTTTCACAGAATAAAGTAAGGTTTTGGACAGACAAAGGGGAAGCATGAAATAACCCCAGTGCATAATCTTTAAGAAAAAAAATATTATAAACAATATTTCTGATTTTGAGGCACTGGATAAGTTTTCATAATATTAACTTTACAAATACAAAGTTCCCCTTTACCTGCTGACAATACTCCATGATTGATCCTTGGAATACTCATAGGAGCAAGTTCAATCCAGAGCTGTCTATTGGGATCATAAAGAGGACACATACACCGCATCACTGAGGTTGGTTTCCGTGATCTGAACACAGGGTGGGGAGGGAACAAACAGAAAACAAAGAGACAAGACACAATTTTACAAGCTCACTGGTAACACTTTGCATCCGAACAAATCTGCTTGTTCGTAACTTCATATATTTTCATAAAATGTGGTATTTCCCTGACAAGGAAAAGACTCCCAACCAAATGTGTGTGAATTTATTTTTGGATAGACTGGAGACATAAAAAGCAGACGTGCTCTGTTTGTACTGAATCTGCCTGAAGCGTTTTTTATGAAGGAACTTTGAACAAATTAAAGAGAACTGATAAAGAGTCTGAGCAAAGGGATCCACAAACTGAATTGTAAGATGTTATTTGAGTATTTTATTACACTTCCATAAATACCAAATGTCTAAGTGCTGAATTTACTGAATCAGGACAAACCCTTTCCCTCTACTGCACGGGGTGGTTGAGAAAAGAAAGGGATTATTGTGTGAAACAGGAATTTTCACCTGGCATTTCTGATGCACCGTTTTTGGGAGCCACAACTATTACAAACAAAATAGTGAATTTTGTTTCAGCTCATAAGAAAATCATTCCTCCAGTGTTCTGTGCTCGAGTAATGTCTATTCAGTTCAAAGAAAACCAGCAGTCAGTACTAATTGTACAAACACCACATCCATGTCCTACTCTAACATATGTTGAATGTCAGAAAATTATCAGAAAACTATCAGAAAGTAACTATTTATTGCTGAATCATTGGCAAAGGTATTTAAGTGCATCTGACCAACTTAAAAACGAAGTGTACTAAGTCCTAGACTGAGTTTTGAGATGTTTTGAATGCTATTCACTCATATTTTTACTAGCTGTGATGACTTGTGATGCCACTTCATACTCACACTCGTTCCTCTCCTCCAACAGTGACTATACACTCTGAGTAGCCACGAGGCTTGAAGGAGGCCAGCATGACCTCTCCCTGCTGAGGTGGTGTGAGGGGGATGTTGTTGCACTCTTTGACAATCTCCCGGACCAGTGGTTCACTCATCATCTGCTCACGTAAATACCCTGCATCCAACCCTGAAACCCACACTGCTGACATCACATCCTTCATGTGAACCTACAGGAAGAGAGAAATGACCGAAAATCCCCCAAACTCTACAGAATAACATTCAGGCACTCAAATATACAGATGCTTCTATATATATTAAAAACTTGAAAGGCTGTTCTTGATATTCATAAGCAAGCACTGAGTCTACAGCACAATGTTATCAAAATCATTGAGTCTTCAGAGTTTCACTAGAAATGTGCTACTTCTCTCTACAAAAACAAGATTATATAATCAAATGCCAAAAAGGCACTTTTTTCCCCCATAATGCTTATTAGATAATCAGGACAGCAGATGACACATCATCAACACAGCTTTTGCTGCAATCCTGCTGTCTGCATTTCTGGCAAATTTCAACTCATTCCATAAATGCAAGACCAGCCCTTAAATAAATGTCTCTATTTTAAGTTCCCACCGATTAGAATAAACACATTGATTTGGGACACATGCAAAATATAAACATTAGGATGTCCTGACCTTTCTGGATTCTGAATCATGAGAAATCCACCTAATCACTGCTTCAAAGACGTATCTCTCGTTTCCAACATTGAGCTTTTCCATCGACAGCACTTCTTTCAGTTTTTGAGGAGTCAGTTCCAAGAATTCCTCTGTGCTGCTGACATCTCGAAAGTGAGTTTCCAGATACTCTGAGGCAAGGTAGTGAACATGATGCAAACAATAGTGCAGTGCAAAGTCCCGAATACCAATACAGTTCTCAGCAGCTATGCAACTCTCTAAAAACTCACAACAGAGAGTTTTTAAGTCCGTAAGCAGCAGGAGATCAGCTGCTTGTACCACATCTTGGATAGTTTCTTCATTTAGCCTGATCTGCAAGAATTAATTTAGAAGTTAAAGTTACTATCACTTAATTAACTGCTTTACAACATTCATTACAGTCATTATTAGTGTCCGAAAAAATGAAGCATTAATGCCAAGGCAGAAACTAAAAGAAATTATTACAAGTAGTGTACATGCTTATAGACTAACAAAGAAATGGAAAGGCATTTGCTTGACAGAAGGTGTCAAGCAGAATTTGCACCCAAAATAACCATAAAACTTCTCAATTGATCTGGGTACTGAAAATGAGTTTTGCTGCAATGAATCAGTAAGAGGATTCCATGCCATATCTGCCTTTTCTTTTTCTGCTGAAAGTTAAACTCATCCAGCAGTCTGGTTACAAATAAACTGGACACAGCAACTTTACTTCCTGCTAAAGCTACTGACACAAATATCTGCAGGGGCACAGTGCTGGCAACACAGGTGGGCAGGAGAGTGAGGAAAGGAAGGTGCCTGATGTAGTGAACTGTTCAGTGACGGGGTCTCTTTCCATGTCTGTGCTATCCAACCAGTTCTCTTTTCCAACTGTCAAAGACTGCATGTATTAAAGCAGATTACTGAAAGCAGTCACAATCTTTAATATAAATATTTGACATTGACTCTCTGGGAGTCCTCCCCATTGCACAAGAGGAGCAGTAAACTGCTCCTGAGGAGCCCATCCCTCTACTCCACATGCACAGCCCCAGTGGCATATATTGCTTTGTGGAAGTTTAACCACAAAGCTTCAACCTCAGTAGGTTTACTTTTCAGGATAGTAGTGTGAAAACCAGGCTTATTTTGACAAACAGTTTAATCTCCATCTGCTTTTCTTTTAATTCCATACCTGCCCACTGAAGATGTAGTCTAGAATCTCTTTCATGATATCAACAGATATCCCTTCAAGTTCAATCTTGTACATTGAGCCATCATCCTTTGGAGGATTGTAATTCAGTTTGGTTCTAAGAGAGAAAAGAAGAAAATAAAAGCTCACACCCTGGACATTGCTTGTCCTCGATTTTCTGAAATGCCAGCTACAGATCACTTGAGTTATAAGAGAGATATTAAACCCTTACAATCTGATGGAAAATTTTCTGTTGAATTAGCATGAAAAGGATGCACATAAGGTCACCAATACTGCACATCCTATTTCCAAGCCAAACAAGTGTGCTAGCCCTGCAAACTCCCCAGAGCATCAAAGAGCCAAAGTAACTTTTCCCAGCTCATTCATCACAAGCATTCAGAAACTTCACTCAGAACTTCAAACAGAGCAGCACCTCTGATGAGGAATGAAATGCAATTTGCTTTGATAATGGTGAAAAAAATGCACAAAAAAAACCAAAACAAAAAAAAAAATACTTCACCAAAGGAAAGAAAATAATTACTGTAAGCAGATGTGATCAGAATATACACTGGCAGCAGAAATATTTGGATTGCATTACCATTTAGTGTAGTTTATGATGTTATCAGCCTAATGCAGTAACTGAAACAGCCCATGGGCTGCTCAGCCGAGCTTCAAATATTCACTTACATCAGTGAGTGCTCCACTTAGGAGTAAATTCTTTAAAAATACGAGGAACAGTTTCAGGTGCTTTTGAAAAGAATGAAAGTGGGCTGGAGAAAAGAGATGAGGCAATAATCATAATGTTGCAGACAGAGGGTTGCTTTGTTAGTACAATTTTAGCAAAAAAGACAACTTTAAGTGTTCAAAGGTTTTCAGTATCCACCAATCCAGTGAAAACAGACACAAGAGCTAATAAAAAATTATTTTGAATATCTTTTTTCCACACTTTAGACAAACAAGAATATATTATTCCAAGGACCAGAAAACAGGTTTTACAGTCTCTGTCTGTACGTATGTACAGACATCTATACCACAGTATATTTAAATAAAAAACTTTAATAAATAATTATCTAAGAATATATTCAATTTCTTATAAAATTTTTTTAATGTGGAAAGGTTGTGCCTTTGTTAAGCAGAAAGTGTCACAGCATTCTGCTACTCCCATTAACACTGAGTAAATACATAAGTAGAACTTAGCTAAGGGCAGAGTCTGCTTCACTTACTCATATTGAAACAAATAAGATCTAACTCACATCAAGTAAAATCCCAGTCTGTAAGGAGCTGTTTTTAAGTGTGAATAAGGATGGTAATTTTAGCCCTGAAGTAAATGAAACTCATGGTCTTGCTTTCACACCACTTTCCTATGCCAGAGAGCAGGACACTCTGGGAGACTCCACTGATGCAGAAGCAGAATTGTACAAGGTCTGAAGCTGAACTGCTTCACCCCATGTTGGTGCACCACCTAGCACACATTATAATCCAAATAACAACAACATAATATGGATTAGGAAACTGTTTGTTACCTAACACTTGGAGGGAGGTTAGAAAAATGAAGACTGTTCTCTAAGCAGTCTACATAATGTCCCATAGAGCATGTGCTGCAATAGCTGATGAGCTGCAAATCAGTGTCTGCTGAAAACTTTTCTACTTAATATTTAGCTCCAGAACCCTGTACCATGTGAGCCTCATCTCACCCCAGCTCTGTCCATGTGGAACATGCCTGTTTCATGTCTACAGCTCCATCAAAAGAAAGAGCCCAGACACACATAAAAACACATGTCACCAACTGTAACCCACCTCACTTTACACTCATTACCAAGCCCATCAAAATTACCTTGATTTCAACTATGCCAACTACACTCAAGTTTGGGATTGTAATGTTTGTAATGAAAGCCGAGTCTTGTTTCCTAAGATGAAGCTGTTTTCCATTAATTTAACAGAAAAAAGTCAAAGTTTGTAACATCTGGCTTCCTACACCAGCCCTGAAGCAGGCAGATATCTGTGCTGTGTATGTATCACCTAGGAGAGCTGGTATGGTCAAATATATGATGGTATCTACACACAACCTGGTTAAATCTAACACACAGTAGGGTGCACAGCAGATGAAGAATATATAATAAACACGATGTGTGCCAGCACTAATGGGGAGATTAAGGAAAGGACTAGTGCTACTTATCACTAACTTTCATCTCAGCATCATCTGTACACACCCT
The DNA here is from genome assembly GCA_013400935.1 of Turnix velox. Classification (NCBI taxonomy): domain Eukaryota; kingdom Metazoa; phylum Chordata; class Aves; order Charadriiformes; family Turnicidae; genus Turnix; species Turnix velox. Next base: position 405,775 of record VZTY01031409.1, read on the forward strand.
AAATCACCTTATTGCGTGGACTTAAACAACATCACCTGGTAACAAAGTGTTGCTCAGAGTTTTTGAATCTTATCAGGCTTGGTGTTCTAATTACTGGGTACTTCTTCAGACATCAACAGGTGTTAACCCAAAAAGAAACAAACCAACTGCTGATGCAAGCCCAAAATACACTCAGAGCAGAAAAATAACCAAGAAAAAAACAACAAAATGTGTAACTTTGAAATCAGTATGTGGACAAATGTTCATCTTAGGCAAACACATTTCCATTCAGACTAAGCTTTGCTCCTATCATCTATTCTGAGAAGCAGTACTTAAACACATCACAACTTGTTAGTTAATAAACAACCAGATTATTTAATTAGGTACAAACCAATCTGGTATAGTGGGAGGTGTCCCTGCCAAGGGCAGGGGGATTGTAACTAGATGATCATTAAGGTCCCTCCCAACCCAAACTAAGCCAAGCCAAGAAAACCATTCCCAAATGGTAGCTGGAAGTATTCCTTCTAACTCCCACCAAGAACTGCAGCACAGCTACTGGCTCCTGGGAGGAGGGAAGGGGAAGAAAAAAAAAAAAAAAAATCGATGCAAGGTCATTATTGGGCTGGAGAAGTTGAAGACAAAAAATTGTGAGTCTGATGAGGAAAACAAGCTGAAGGAGGAGGAGAAAAAAGTAGAAGGTGGGTAAGCAGAAGGGTAGGAGCCTCACCAAGCATCAGGTGTAACCTGCACCCACACCTTACTGTCAAACTGAGGTCTAAGCATCCTTGTCATAAGACAAGCAACAGATAAGGGTGAGAGAGTTTCAAAACATCCTTGCTCCCAGTTCAGGAAAAGAGAGCGGAAAACAGGTTGTGAAATACTTAACCCTAATCCTCTCTCAAATTTCACTTTAGAAAAAAACAATTCTAGCTATGTTTAAGCATCTGTCAGAATCCAAGGAAAGAGGAGGCTTTCTTCCCAGCATGCTCATCCTCAGGGTGATTCAGCCTGTGATTTACCCAGCAGAAAGCTGGAAGTGGCAATCTGAGGTGCAGAGATGTGGCCAGGATGCTTCTAACAGATGCTTGTCAGAGCTTCCTGCTCAGCACAACTTTTAATTACTTTAAAAGCAAACAAAGATGCCAAACCACGGCAGAGATGGCTGCCTTAGTCTTCCCTAACTCAGCTGAAAGACCAGAACATCAAGATTTAGAAGGAAACAAAACCCTCACAACCAACCAGGAAACCCATTAGCAGAGCAGCTGAGATGCACATAGAGCTGGGGGGAAACACAGCAACTTCTTCATCCTATTTTCTTAACTAATTTAATTATGAGCAGCTTGACTTCATACATGTTTAAAAACAGTTATTTCCATTTTTTAATTAAGATCATCAATGATGATTGAAGTTGAAATTGCTTCTGGTTACATGAATAGAATGTTGTATAAATACACCAAATTCATCCCATCTCTTGTACTGGGTCAGTAAAACTGCTTGGTACATACTATACCTCAAGCAAGTGGCATAACAACAACTGGATTTATGTTGTGTTTTGATGTTGAGTGTCTGTTGTGACAAATTTAGAATCTGTTCTTACACATCACTTAAGGAATACAATCCTAATGAGTCATCTCAAATGACACTACATGAGGCAGAAGGACGAAAGAAATCCCAATACCTCTTCCATATAGGTAAGCAACAATATCAGCAAGGGAAATAATTAGAATTACAGCAAGGGCCTAAGAACAAATGTTGGTATCACTACGAGTCACAATTCACCTGCATAACAACCACTAGTTTAAAAAATCACACACAAACAGATAAATTTAAGACTTCACAGCCCTTGTTAAAATCAAGAGGAATTTTCCCACTTGCTTCTCATTTTAAAAGAGTAAAATAAAGCAAAACACAGAGTCATACTTACAGCCAAGTCCCTATGAGAGCAGTGGTGTGTGATGCACAAGAAACACATGTTGAAGGGGTCCACGTGTCTGAAAACTTGTTTTTCCTGTTTTTTACAGCTGACAGTTTACAGGAGAGGCAATAACAATTTAAGAAAACCCAACCAAACAAAATGAAAACCAAAACAAATAATCCAGACTCCATGGATAAAGATTGTTTTCCTGAGTCAGACATAATCACATGGGAGTATTTTTTATCTTTAAAACCTCTGCCTTATTTGTGACCTGCTATGAAAAAAAGATAACCCGTGTATTTCTACAAGGATGATGCTAGTAGAGCAACAGTCTAACTGCTGGAATGCTTTAATCCTTAGAAGGTCAGAACCTAAAACAGGTAAAGAAAAGAGCTGCCTGCCAAGACTATGCCTTTGTAAATGAGAATGCTCCAGACCACATTAACCTCAAGCAGGTTTGTGTTTGCAGTGAACAACTACACTGGTTTGAAACTGGAAAATCTGGGAAACAAAGAGGCAGACACTTTGTTTTTGACACTTTGCAACACAAAACTTCTACTTGCTCCCACGTCATGGCACTGTCAACAGGGCCCTTGGCTGCCCTACTTAGAGCTGCAGCAGGCTGTTGGGAGCCACTGCAGGAGACAAGAGGGAAACACTTGGCTTTTGAAAGGCTCTGTCTTTCCAAATTAATGATTTGGCTGCAGATTAACCATAAGGGCTAGTCTACACAAGCTCTGCCAATATTGCCACACTAGCAAATGTTGTTGTCAGAGCAGAAAAACCATCCTTCCAAATCAAAGGTTAATAGAATTAGACTTCGTTGGTATACCCTTCACCTGCACCAGTGTTTTTACCTTCTCCAGAGAGAACATTAACATTTAAAAATGAAGTCAGACTTCCAACGAATGTTTTCAGCAAAGACACACACCAAACCTAAAACATACTCATCACAAGGATGACTCAGACTCAAAAGCAACAAGCAAGTACTCTGAGATTTTGCCTCAGTAAAAGAAAACTTTAGGATTCTGGTTTTGATGCAAACATAAGGTCAATTTACTCTCCCTGATTTGGGCTTCCTTATGCACAACTGAGTCTCTTGAGTATCAGGTCTCTTTGTTTCATCTCATTTAGTCCTACTTCAGACTGACTCTTTAAATGGTGAGTTTGTTTCATTTGTCTGACTTTATCCCTTCAACCTTTTCTGTCTGTGTGCAAAAAGCCCCCTCTTAATAATCACACTATTAAACAGGTCATACACAGAAACATGATGCAGCAGTTCACTCCACCCACTGCCATCCTCCAAAAAAATGTTTTACAACCAAATCTGAAGGTTTTCTTTGAGGTCGCACCCTGGCCTTTAGCAGCACACGCTGACTTAAAAGCCAGGCTTCACCACACCCTGCAAAGGCTGCCAGCTCTCAGAGGATTTTGGCTATGCCTCTTCTATGTCTCTCTTGTTAAGATTATCTGAAAATGCAACTTCAGGTCTAAAGGCAAAGTAGTCCACAAGTTGCTTTGTTTGGCTTAAAAGAAGCCAGGAATAACTTTGTTTTGTCATAGTCATCTGTTGGAAGGTTTAAATCAGGCAAAACCATAAGGCTTTCCCCCCCTACAAGAGACCAAAGACATCCCTTCAGCAGCAGCCCAGGTGACACATGCAGGGCTCACTGGCTTTGCTCAACGAAGAGCTTGTTCACCCCAAAAATCTGAAGTTACACTAAGCTCATACACAGATAGACTAATCTAAATTGGAAATCAACCCTCTACCAGCATATCTTGTCTAAAGATGTGAGTTATCCCTAAGTAGACAGCACACAGCCCTCAAGAATGGACTCTTGGAGCTTCTGAGTGGCACTAAGTACCTGCTATTTTGTTTTACTTTGGTTTTATTTTAGTCAACTTGGAAAACAACTGACTGTACCAGCTGAGCTTACAACCCAGTCAAACACAAGCAGCACCGATGGTTTGTGCCATGCAGCTGGTACACCCCACCTCTGCAGGCAGGCTGGCTTAGCAGGCAGCTGCTCAGCTCTTCCCACATCAAGCACAGATCTGTTCTGTACCTCTGTGGATTAGAAATACCCACCACTGCATTTAGAAACATGGCTTTGGGATTTTTTTCCTCTCTTCCTTCATAAAAGGCAGGGGAGAAAGTATCTGACCCCTCCTCCTAAACAGGCAGGAGGTTAACTCACATGAAACACTCAAAGCATGTCCTTAAGTAACTAAACCTCTATCATATTTATGCCATTTTTGTGCTGTGCTGTAAGTGACACTCCACTCACTAAAGAGATGATGCATGAGATTTCCATTCTGCATCAGTAGGAAATTTATCCTTCTATTAACCAGGACCATTATACCTATTAGATAGCAAGCTGGGACTAGGACCTCCTTTGAAAAGCAATGACATTCCTAGTAAGTAGTTTTAAAACACGAAAATAATGGTATCTTACTCAAAAAAGTTTTCTTTCACATTAACTCACCTTTTAAAATTCTTTAAAATGTTTTTTTTTTTTAAGATGGAACAAGTACAGCACCACATCCACACTGCGAAACTTAACATTAAATACATTTAAGAAATGCAGTGCTGTGCAGTACATCTCCTATGATCCAAACATCCCTGTGACTTACTAAATCATACTAGGTAAACATCAGTGAACCTGCTGACACATATTGGTTTCACCAGACTTTATACCTGACTTATCCATACAGCACATAGGAGAAAAAGCATCAGAGTCTATGGAAGATTTTCATAATTTTTGGCACCTATGAAGTCAAATGAATAAAATTATAAATGTGTGAATAGTACAACAGGGCTGTTGGAAGTGACTTTAGGAGTACAACCCAGGGAGGCAGCAGAACTCCAGACACAGCAGGAACTGGAAAAGAGAGCTCTAAGATTCTCATGAAAAGAGATGACACAGCCCAGAGGAAAAAGGAACCAGAAGCGTGGATTTCACCAGCACAAGGAAGAACTATGAGCACTAACCGTGTCCACAAATAATAACAAGAGCTGCAGCAGGCAGCTTAAAGTCATTCAGGAGATGTAAACTACCATGCCTGAGGACATAAACCAACTACTAACTACATGGTATTAAGAACATATTTCTGTGACAGGCAACAGGCTGTCCATAACAGTGATTTTTGTTGTTTTCTTGTAAGTATTAAGCAGTGGCGTAAGCACAACACAGGAGACTCAATACTCCCCTATACATAGGTACTCATTACTGGGTACTCATTACCAGGACAGAGAAAGCTTTGTGCAGAGTAAGTAATAAGAGGTCTGAACAGCAAGTGGTGAAACAAACTCTTTAAAACCATTAGTTACTTTTCATATTTGCTAGTCCACACAAGGAGGAAGTTCCTTCTGTAACTGCAGATTCAAAGAAAAAAAACCCAAACAACCCACAAATCACAAAGAAACATCAACTCCTGACTTTTCTCGAGAAAAGCTCTGCTCCAGTCCCAAAACAGACTTTAAAGCATACAAGAAAAATTATTAATAGCTTCTTTTAATAAGAAAAAAATTCCCAAACAGGGTAGTTAATGCAGGTGTAAAGGGAAGCTGCAGAGTATAAATTACAAAGGCATTCCAAACAGCTCCATCCTGCACCACCTCATTCCACCTCAACTCACCTCTTACATCAGGCACACAGATGAACTGCACCTCTTCAGATACAAAGAATGGACAAGAAATTTTGTCTCCAATTCTCCCACATAAACAGGATGCTCTTGATTTCAAATTCTTCCCTCGCTGGATGTGTATGAGCAGCCCAAAAGTATTTTCTTACTATTCTGAGCTGGACAAGAGCCTTATTGCTCCCTCCCCTGAGGCCATCTAGGGTTTTGTTGGAGCAGGAATATAATTTACTCCCCATTCAAGCCCGGTATAGTGATTTTTAAATCCCTTTATAAGCCATAAGCTTTTAATGTATCTGTATCACTGTTGCCCCTCAACTACTTATCCAAACATAAAAACACCTTTAAGAATCTGGAAGCAAATGCTTGCCTGATTTGTTCCTGACTTGCTACTGCCAGGGCAGGGCAGGCTGTAAAGTTTCCCAGAGACTGACAGAAACAAAATTCTCACAGAAAAACTAGAAAATGACATGGTTTTAGATGATTATTTGCAAGAGTAGTTGCTGGAATGCTGCCCTGTGTGCCCAGGGAAGGAGGAGCAAGACCTGGCACAAGCACAGCATGATTCGGCTAAATCAGGGTCCTGGCAATCAGGTGCAAACTACTTCTGGAGCTGGGAGGTATTCGTGGCTTCAGCTCCAGTCCCACACAGAAAAAGTTTCAAAACTCTATAAAAGCTGCCTATAACTGTCAATAAAAATCAAAGAAGCATTAGGAAACAAGCAGCACAAGCTACTGGCACATACCAGCTGCTCCCTCGCCTTGCTTTACAGCATCTATTGTCTAAGGAGGGCTACAGATCCCTGCCAAGTCACACCTCAGCGCGCTGCAGAACAGACGCCTGCCCCACTTTCCCACAGCAGCACCCTGGGATGCTCTCACGCATACACACACAGATGACATCTCAGCAGGCTGCCTTCTCACTGATACTGAGGACTCATGACAGCAAAGTTCAGGAGTTCAGGGACAAGGAACATGACCCACCATATCTGCATGGAAGCCTATTTTAGCACTGGTGGAGAAGTTACGGTTTTGTGGCTCTTCAAGGGTCCTACAAGGCCAGCAATGTTTTAGGGGTATCAGAAAGGTTAACAGTGCAAGTGAGAAGATGCAAATGCCATCAGGTTATTTCTGACCAAAACTAATTTACAAGCACAGCTACTTACAAGTAAATGGAATGGAAAAGAATGTGAGTTTAATTCCACATTTTTATATTTGTTAGCTATACCATACTCACCTGGAAAAGATAAAGATGTTACTTGTACATTACTAAGTTAAAAAAGCCTTGAGGACCAGTAAAAAATACAACCAACCATCCATCATCTGATCACCCAGATGTGTGAAAACTAAAGACAAAACTTGCTGAAGTAGCAGAACTGTCTTACTTTATTCCTTTTCTAACACAGCAGCACAATCCCAGTGTAACAACAACATCATCCAAGAATTTAAGCTTAAATACCCTCCTTGTTAAGGTAGTTCCCACATGCTCCCTGCGGGACAGACAAGCAGACAATAAGCCAGCAAAATATCAGGAGCTGCAAGTTTCAGCTGGCCAAGAACGACTCACACCAGACAGTGACAGATCTGCTCAGATGAGAACATCTGCTGCTGCTGCTGCGGATACCAGGAATACTTGGACCAAGTCTATCCTATAAAAGGTTTTGGGATATCTGCTACAACTCACACTAAACTCACTAGTTTAAGTATGCTTTACTCTGGTAAAAGAATGTGAGCCTAGTGTAAATCATAGTGGCAAACTAAATAAATTAAACCAGGGCAACAGAATTATATCTATAATAGGGAAATCACCAGGGGAAAAAAAGTGTTAAAAAGAAAAGAAAGAGAAGGCTTCTGCCTGATTTACTACAAAAGACAAAATCAAGAGCTAACCTGACCTGAACTTAGCTTCTCTGAGATGCACAGCAACATCACTTTGAGCCAAACCACACTGTCTTGTCCTACCTCAGTCTCTTCCCGAGGTATCCTGTTTTCTCAGGCTCAGGACCATCCCACAAGATGTTAGAGATATACAGGAAGACTTCCGTGTTTTGTAAAAGGCAAAATTTTCTCCTGGGGCACACAGAGGAATTAGATAAACCTGTACCTATCTGGCAATTCTGCAGGAATTCACACAATTGCCAAAGACTTCACTGCCCTTGAGGAGCCATAAGCAACTTGGCATTAAGCAGTTGAATCAAACTAACACAAAAATTAGAAGTCTTACTGGTCCCACGTACTAAATATTTATTCATTAAACAGACTTGTTTTGTCTTCTTATTTTGTTGGGGTTTTTTCATTTGTTTTTTGTTTAGTTGGTTTGTTTGTTGGGTTTTTTTTTTCCTGTACTTGCAGAAGCTAGCCAGCAGTCCAGAAAGGCAGATAGGACCTGTGAGACCAGTAACACTGTTGGACATTCCTGCATCTCCTCATTTTCCTTTCTCTCCCAGCTAAAGCTGCGTGGATAATCCAGTTGCCAAATACCTAGAGGGAAGCCACATCACTGTAATTTACAAGTGCCCTTCTCATAGCCAGTCAGCCAAACAGCTTCTATGCAAAAGTAAAAAACAGGTAACACTCCTCTCTCTTTGTGGCTGCACAAATCCTTCAGCAAGCACAGGCCTTGCTCACGCCCAGCCACCCCCTCATGAAGCCCGTGCCTGCTTATTTTCCTACTCACACCCTGAACTAAGGGCTCATGCAAACCCTACTCGTCTTCTCAACTTGCCCACCAACTTGCCCTCAGCCACAAGACATAATGGCACAGACAGCACCACATCAACTCTTACCGCCACTGCTGTGCTGCTAAGTTTCACCTATCTGCTCAATTTTCTTCCAAGTTTTACTTCTGAAATTAGTTAATGGATTTTTCTGAGTTTATAGTGGGAACTTCTCCAACAAAAGCAACCCAAATCAATTGGCATTTGCAGATCTAACAGCCTCTGGTACCAGAGCATGCTGTGGAATCATCTAGGCCTACAATATAGGGACATAAAATTTTTTACTTCCCTGCAATCTCTGTTTACATAGAAACCTAAAGTAATAATTTTATTTGAAAATCCATCAGTCTAAATAAATGGACTTGCACAGATTAAGTGCAGGCTACAATTTTTCTCCAAAAAGAACCACTAAAACATTACTTCTGGCCAAAATTCAAATGTTCCAACAATGGCAACCTACCTGACCAATTCTACCCAATGTGAAGAGCAGTGGGACTAGGAGAGAGACCCTGGAGTGATAAAAAAAGAGAGGCAGCAGGTAAAAATCAGGCTCTGCAAAGGCAGGGAATACAGAATTATTTCATAATGTGCCACAGAAGAACCAGGTACGTGTACTTATGGTTTCTTACACCTTGCAAGCCTGAAAAGATGAGTAAGCATTAAAAAGAACTTAATCATATTTATATATTAACGCATGTAACCTACTTTGACATGTAGTTAATGAGTTCCTTCATGGGATTTGAACCTGAACAATTTTGAGTTTAAAAAAACCACAACTCTGATGACTACAAGTAGTTCTGTCTGGTACTTGTACTCCTCACACACATGGAACTCATATCTCCCCAGTCCATTTCCCATAGACTCACAGAATTTCATCTTTAAGTACAAGATTTTGTTAAAGAGTACTTCAGAGAATAACTTACAGTGTCTTTTAACTACAGTAAAAAAATGCACAATTCCTATAAACTTATAGAAAAGGAACAGTTTTTACAAGAAAATTATCTCTTTCCACCTGAAGTTACCCTTCTGAACCCCATTTTGGATATGGCACACTAAAATAGGGCAACCAACATCCTAAAAGCCATTCACATGCTGTGAAGAATATTGGATCAGTGGCTCATTTCAATTTCATTCTTCGCTTTGCCTTTCACCACCATCTTCCAGAACTACTTCTCAAGACAAACCATGAAATAAAATGTGTCCTTTTTTGCAAATTCTTGCTGATTTTCCTTCCCTGTGAACGTTATTTCATTTTATAACTCAGCACTGTTTGCTCAACACACAAAGAGATCCGTTTCTTTAAACCTGTCCACCAACAGCACCTATTCAGACGTTACTCAGCAACTTTATTTATGTTTAGTTTGTTTTTTTTACTTGAGAATGTCAGAGTTGTACTACAGCTGTCACCTACATACTGTACTGTCTAAAAGCAGGTGACAATATGACACTGCAGCAGGTTGCACAGAATCCCCATCCCTATGTTTTACAACAACTTCTTGAGGAGCTCCAGCTGGAGAGAATGCTCACCCCTTCCAGCAGCCTGCAAAAGACTGTGTCTAAGTGATACTGAAAGGTACTTAATTGACTGAGAGAAAATTAACACAAACGGTAGGACTAAAAAACCATCCAGAATTCACCATTTGTATGCTTTTTTTCACAAACAGGTGTGTACAATAAAAAGCTTACAGCAGCTATATTCTTTTTACTTCATGTCACTGGACTCATCACCACGGAGTGTGGTGGTGAGGAATCTGAAAGGGGGTAGTGGAGAGAAGGGGCTCAGCCTCTCCTCTCAACTAACAAGTGACAGGACAAGAAGAAGACGCCTGAAGTTGAGCCAGAGGAGGTATAGACTGGTTGTCAGCCTGTCCCTGAAGACAAGCAGATGTGGTGCTGGGTGAGGGACACAGCTCAGTGGTGCTTCTGTCAGTGCCGAGTTGATGGTTGGACTCTGTGATATGAAAAGTCCCTTCCAGCCTGCACAGTTCTATGGTCCCAAGCACAATCTGCTGTCAGCGGCTGCGACAGGACCTACAACTAAACATCCTCCAGGACACACGGTTTGTCCAGGACCGTCCCTGAGCCACTGCAGCTCGTCCCACAGGGCCCGGCACCCTGGCGGAGTCCCAGCAGGGTTTTTGTCAGGGACAAGAGCCGGAGAGACAAGCCAGGTACTATTTCTACACTAAAAGCCGACATATCTCAGACTTCCCTACCCCCTACCTACCGCCTCGGCTCCCTAAAAGCTATTTAGAAAAACAAAACGACCCCGAAGCACTGACTCGGTGCGACCGGGGCCGACAAAGCCCCGCTCGCCCCCCGGCCTCGCCCTCCGCCACTCCGGGAAGTTTATTTTCCCGGGGCCTGCCCGAGGCCGCTCTCCCGCCTCCCGC
>VZTY01031409.1:416507-430474 GCA_013400935.1 Turnix velox
ACGTAACGGCTCGGCCCGCCCCTCCCGCCCGCTCACCCCCGGGGGGCTGCGGCCCCGCGTTCGGCCCCGCCAGCCTCCGGGGGGCAGCGAGCCGCGTTCCCCGACCCTACCTGATGTAGGGGCTGGCGGCCGCCAGGATGTTCTTCTGCACCGGGATCCCCTCCCCTTCCAGCACCAAGTGCGCGTCGCAGAAGCGGCTCTCCTCGCGGAAGGAGCTGAGGGCCCGCAGCAGCCGCGCCGGGTGCTGAGGGTCCGACACGGCACTCGGCCCCGACATGCTGCCGTGCCCCGCCGTGCCGGGCCGGCCGCCTCAATCACTGCCCTCACACCATGGCTGCCCGCCCGCCGCTGACATCATCTCCCTGCGCCGCCCGCCCCGGCCCGCCCCTCCACCCCCACCGCGGGCCGGCTGCGGGGGCGGGCCCAGCCCGGAGGGCAGTGAGAGAGCTGTGGTGGCGGTAGGATCCGAGCTCAGTATCTCCTACTAAATTGCCTTTTTCCCCACCTCTTGGCTTTAAAAAGCGGCTGAAGCCGGCCTTTTTGTTACTTTGTCCCCTCTTCTCCCGCAGGTGAAAGCCATGGGCGTGAGGGGAGGTAGGAAAGGAGGGTGAAGTGCAGCGTGAGTCACCGCCATAGCGCTGCGCTCCTCAGCTGCCGCCTGCAAACACGCCCTTCTCAGGCAAAACCCAGGTTTTATTCAGCACTGTTTGCAAGTTTTGAGGCCATGTATTTAACGTGTTTAGTTGTACATTAAGAGATGAGTTTTTCCCATCTGCTGCTGCTCTCTTTAGCAGGATGTGAGCTGTGAAACTATTGGCTCCCCAAACTGCTGCTCTCTGCGCTGAGCTCCCGGGCTCAAACACAAAACTTTGCATTGCCCAGGCTGTGAAATGCCCCAAAGGAAATCACACTTTCTGCCTCCCCGTGTGGAGAGTTAAATTTTCACAGGGCCCAATCTAGTAAATCTGGGATAGGTCACAGGCTTTTTTTCATTTGCATTTCTTTAGTATCGGTGTTGTGGAAAAATGCTTGTCTCTGAAATCTCCGAGTCATTTTAACCACTGGGAAAAAGAATAAAGGTATTTGGAAATGTTCCCATTAATGACTTCACAAGGGCAGCATTGTCCTTTCCCAGCTAGACACAATGCTGTTTTGTCCTCCAGATGGAGGATTCAGCTGGGACATCTGCACAGGCAGACCCCAAACCAAGTGCCTGCCTCCTGAGGAGTGTGAATAACCCCATCTCAGCCAGCACTGACAGCTCAGCCCTTCAACAGGAGGTTTCTGACTGGGGATGGGAGCAGAGAGGAGCACCATGTTCTGGGCTTGTTTTGCAGCTTTGAAGACTTTTAGAAGATGTTTCACATCCTGGTATGACAAAAAGCCTGGAAACATACTCATCTGCATGAAACACCAGCAACTTTGCATCACTTCTTGTTATAACATAATAATTTCAAAATATTAGAAGGCTACTTACTCCTGGCTTGGGTATAATTATCCCAGATGCCAAGGGTAGAATGAGGAGGAACAGAAGACATCCAGAGGACACAACCCCAGCTCTCTTTGAGGGTAATGAAAGCAGAGAGTGCTCTGCAACTTGCACTGCTTGGTGAGAGATGTATTTTGCTTGTAATTAATAGTTTTGTAATTGCACACCCCAGGGAACAGTGGTTTAAATTATTGCAAAAGCTGTCATTGAGTGGCCTGGTTATTTAAATACACTTGTTTGTGTCCGTGCCTCCCACATGAATTGTCATACAGGAAAACACAGATGTATTTCTGCTTTTTAACTTGTCCCAGTAAAAAGGGTTTCTCCTTCCTTCTCCAACATATGTGGGGCAATGGAGCAAGACGTAACATATAATATCCACTTCCAGAGAACAAATTAATTATTATGCTTTGTTATTTGTTCCATTTAATGAAACTCATTGATTAAAAAAACTGAACAAACCCCACCACCAGGCAACCACTGTACCATTTAGAGATCCATTTTTGAAGTAATTATATGATGTATACCCATGGCCTGATTCTCTTGCTCAGCTGTGGTTTTTTTGCTGTAATGGAGTTATCCTCACTACTTGCAGTCACTAAATCTTGATTCTTTTTTATGCCTTTACAATAACTCTACCAGTTTTACTAGATCAGTTTATGACTTAGGCTGGATTTGCACCAGTTTTGCTGTTCCTCATGATTTCCTGTGTAGCAAAGGATGTCAGGAGAGCAAAGCAAATGACAGACTTGCTGCCATGTGCAGCGTTACCACAACAAAAGCACTCCCAAGCCTTGGGGCCCTTGGCAAAGCAGGTGTGCTGCTGTCAGCCCAGCCACTGGCCCTGGATTACCAGTCAGGGGAAATGTTTCATCACATTACATCCTTGAACAAATTTGTTATTAGCCACATGGTTTTATCCCCATTGCCTTTGCCACAGGAGGATGATGAGATTGAGAAATGCAGATTTACATCACTGCTTTTCTCTTCAGGCTGATTACAGACAGGCTAATCAAAGCCTGTGTAATGCTGACCAAGTGAACACAGCACACTTTGCTTGAAAAATCACACCAAGTACAACTTCTTATAATTTGTTTTCTGCAGTATTTCTATATGAATGTAAATAACACATCTGCTTTCTTAGACTGCAGATTAAAAAATCTGATTTGTCTTTATGAGTAATATTCTCCCATCATGTCATCTCTGCCAGTAAGATATTGCTCCTGGATATAAACTCATGATGATCTGCAATCATAACACTCTGAGTTGTACAGGAGACATTCTGGAGACAAACTCTTAAAGAGATCTATAACGGTTAGACTTTTGATTCACTGCCACCTTATATTTACAGAAATATTTGTGGAAACTTGTTAAATCCAAAGTTTTTCAAACAAAAAAACAACTAGCCCCACAGCTGGTATCCTGTGTCATCATGAGCAGTCAGGCTTCCATTCAGTACTGGTTCCATATCACTTACAAAACCAGAATTAAGTTTCTTCTTTAGAAGATAAGTTATCTTAAAGATAAGTTCTACACCTTGAAAACACTAAAGGCAACTACTTTTGCAGACAAACTTTGCTGAAATGTTTATTTTGATTTTTTTTGAAAATATAAACATTGTGAATGCACAAACCTGCATATTTTAACTCTAGATCTGACCACAATGACTTTTTTTAATATTAAAAAATGCCTGTATATTCTTTAAACTTACAAACTGCAAAGATCTACGCGAAGAAATGGAGGAATAGTTACAGAGCAAACAAGAACTGTGGATGATGTTGATTCAGTTCTTGGTCTGCCAGAAATATCTTACAGAAGCACAAATAAGCACCAAAGCCCAGATTCTCATGTGACAGGGAGACAGTAAATGATAATGGTTTCATCCTGTTTCCTACCTGTAAAACGCAGTGAGCAGCTGAGACAATGTGAGAGTGCACATATAAAAGAGAGATACCTGAGAAGTGTGGTGATAGGTACAGACCAGATGAATGGATGGATACCTGGTTTTCTCAGCAGTAAAGATGCTTCCAACACTAATGATATCAACAACAGGGAAATACAGTTAAAAAAACCCTCCCAAAACTGTAACACAAAATAGGTTTTGGATTCTGTATTAGAGAGTTGTAGCACCTCATTGTAATGCTTTGGTTATGGTAAAGTTTAAGAAATCAAGCACCAAGATAATGTATTGCCATGTATCATTAGTATCATAGCACAGAGTTTAACTTGAGGATTTCTGGCTTTAATCATCAGCTGCAGTTTTGAAATAGCCCATGATACTTACATGAGCTGCAGACGTAGGTGACTGATGCTGTACTGATACAGTACTTCATTTGCTGAGAAAGCTATATTCTACTCAAATAAACTATTTCTTGCTAGTTTTGTCTCCTACTCCCTGCTTTGAGTGTTGTAGACAACATTAGCACTTAATACTGATCATTGTTGTTTCATAATAGTTACATACTAATTGTGCATGTAATTATTTATAATTAAAGTTACTATTACCCAATACTTTATATATTGTAATTGAAGAGATGATATTTAGTCGCTTCTTCTCATAAGATGAAATTGTTGCTGAATGATACTATTCCACATCCAGCAGAAGGTTGTCTCAGTCTGTGTAATAGACTAGATAGCACTTTACTCAGTTTCAGACTTCAAATCTTTCTCTGGAATAAACATTCCATGGAGGTCAAGATGCAGTTCTACATCTACTGTGGCTCGGGCCAATTCTGTGAATGTTTTGGCATCCAAGACAAGTAAGAAGGGTGGATCCTTTGGATCAGACTTCACAACACAGGTCAAAACAACACCTGTAACATACAAAGAAGAAGTAGAAGCATATACTAGTTACACCAAGCAGAAGGGATAACATTGTCAGGAAACAATTTTTGTTTCCTAAGAATTTCAGGACACAAATGGGAAAGTGTTTACTTGATGAGGAAGTTTGACTGAGAGTGCTATAGAACTAATGAATGTTTCTCTTCTGTGCTTTTTTCTGGTCTATCTGTGCTTTATTAGGAAGGGGGAAAGCAAACCAGCACTAATAGTGTGCTTGCCAGTTTTGGGACTAATTCTTTCAGCCATTCACCATCGCCTTTGCCAAGGAGTCAGCTGAGAACAGAAGTGGATACTTGCAGTGCCACTTCATCTGTAACAGCACTGACTTCCCCCACCTTCAACTGCACTAGACTATCAATAAATACTCCAGGTGGCTCTCTGGAAAGTCCAAAGCATTGGTTTTATTATTTCTGGCTACCTTGGGCTGATTTTGGTCTATTGTTGCTTTGGTTTTTTGTCTGCAGGAACAAATTAGCTGGTGCTAATTTTAATCTCACAGTGGAAGCAGCAGCTCAGCATTTTCCACTAATGACAATGAACACTGTAATGGAGAACTCAGGTAACCCCAGCTTTCAAAATGCTGTTGTTTTACCATCATCCTCTTCTCTTGCATCAGGGCTGGGAACGAAAATGGGCTCAGATGGCCAGCAGTGCTCCTCTTCCCAGTGGAGCATTTCCTTTGTCTGAGTGTTAAATTTTGCAATCTAAATTGTTGGGACCAGAAAAGAAAAATGTCAGTGACCCAGACAGTGGTTTATTCCAAAGGTACAACTCAAATTCACTGCTGTTAAAGAGGACCAATGCTAAGAGTTAAAGAGCAACAAAGCACGTGTCATCACAAGGATTACACACCTGGAAGACATTAAACTCTGGAATAATGTTTAGTGGCTGCAAAATTGATATTCTTTTAATTTAGTTTCATTAGAATATAGTTGCATCTTTCATTTATGCTCTTAAAGTACTTTACAAATAGGAAGAGCTCACGAGAGAACCTTAAAATAATTAATTATTATTAAAATAATGCTCTCCCTGTTAGCAAGGAAGTATCTCAGACCCAGAACATTTAAGTTACTTACACAAAATCATGGCAATTCTGCTGCAAACCAGGAAACGGGATTTAAACTTTCAATTTTCTAATCCTGTAAATTATTTTCCCTTCATTGTGACCTCAATATTTCTCAAGGCCTTCTATTGTTAAGTAGGGTATACATGGCCATGACAAAGGCTATTAATAGCTGCATGTAAAGATTAAACCAATGGGTCACAAATTCCACACAGATGCTGGTACTAACTGAAGGAACAGAGTATAGATTTTCATCTCATTAATGGGTCCAGTGCCTGACCAGGCCAATCACCAATGGCAATGCCTGGCATTTTCAGCTCAATTCTACTAAGGGATTTTCTTAACCCATACAGACACCTATCTTTTTTTTAATAGAATTTTCCCTTTCAGCCTTTAGTGTAAAGATACATTTACACAAAAAAGAAAGCACTGTGATTACAAGAATTTGTAAGAATTCTCCCTTCTAACCAAACAATTTTCCTGACAGACTTTACCTAAGATTAAATATGGTGGTTGTTGTGACTCCATTCATTTAAGAGCAACTGATGTGAAACAAAAAAATCTTCTATCAGCATTTTTTATTGTATTTAAGACAACTAAGGATTATCTACACAGGGAATCACAAACTTGCAGATTCATTTGACCTACTGCCAGATGTGCTGCAATATATTTTCTTGCATCATGTAGAAATACTACTTTATTTTGTAATCCCCAATGGTAATTATATACAAGAACCAACAGTGAACTCAATTTATTCTGTCTTGAAGTTACAGAACAGGAACTATAAAGTGTAAGTTTCTCTGTCCCATACTCTTACTTTCAACTCTCAATGTTTTTCATTTTGATATCAAGAGATATTGTTCCCATAATTTGGCCCAGTGAGGCTATTTTAATGA
The DNA here is from genome assembly GCA_013400935.1 of Turnix velox. Classification (NCBI taxonomy): domain Eukaryota; kingdom Metazoa; phylum Chordata; class Aves; order Charadriiformes; family Turnicidae; genus Turnix; species Turnix velox. The sequence continues at coordinate 422,797 of VZTY01031409.1, forward strand.
TACAAGTAAGCTGACAATATATGTCTAACTCTTCTTCTCCTTGCTTTGAAATGCTGATGTTTCAAACACAGTACCCAGCTGTAGTGTCATTATTTTGAAGCATTAACTTAATGGTGCAAATGAAAAAAATCCACTTTCTGAGCTCAGGACAACATGCTTTGAATTCTCCTGTATGAATGTAAATTAGACTGTATTTTGGGCCAAACTAGAAAAATACAGTCTGCTTCCAACTGCTTAAATTTGATTTGTATGCTATAAATTGAGTTCCTGACTCTCTAAATGTTAATTGTACCTTTGTAGGAACTGGACTCCACTGCACTTCTGTTGCAAAGATGTACTTGTATTTTTTGCTGTTATAGTCATAGTTGATGCGAGGTAGTTCTAGCCCTGGGTGAAAAAAACAAAAAGGTCAAGACTTAGGAACAAGAGGAGAAAAATAGCTAAGATGTACATTTATATATGCCAATCTTCAGGAAGTTTTGCTTGGTGATAAACCTTGACTATCTTTAAAACAGGATGCATAGATATTTTATGTCTTAATGTCTAAAAAACTGAAGACAAATATGAACACAACATACTCAGTCCAGTGTTGTTAGTTCAAAAATGACAATTTTTCATTCTTAGGGATTCCTTATACTGGAACTTAAATGAGTTTGGGGCTTTTTTTGTTTGTTTTTTTTCATAAATACAGGAGATGTGAATATCTGAGATATAATTGGAGGCTACCATTTTAGGAAATTTAGGAAATCTATGTAGTGTTTACACATACCTGTTATTATGCCATGAATAAAAGGCAATTTTCATATAATACAGCAATAGCTGAAATTGTAATAGATTTGCAGGGCACATTAGTAGCTGCAAGATTGGTCTTGGGNTGTAGTGTTTACACATACCTGTTATTATGCCATGAATAAAAGGCAATTTTCATAAAATACAGCAATAGCTGAAATTGTAATAGACCTATTTAACTGATAGATTTGCAGGCCACATTAGTAGCTGCAAGATTGGTCTTGGGATCCTATATGAATATAAAACTGATGTAACTTCAGACATTTAAAGGATTTTACTCATGATAAATATTTGAGCCATACAGGGCTATATATTATTTGATGAGCCATAGGAGGGAAGTAAAGAAGATATAGATTTTGTCAGTATCTACACTAAACTCATTAATTAAAAGTTTCATTTCTTTTGCCTTTATAAAGATCTTACTTATGTAATGCATATGTCTCACCTTCACACAGAATTTCAGGCTGGCAGTAGATGTTCCCATCTTTGTCTTTTACAGCAGTTGCCATAGATGGAAGTGTGACTAAATTAGAACCTATTTCAGCATCCTGAAAGAGACATTTGCTGAAAAAGTAACGTGTCTCTAAGAATATGCTTCTAATTTATATCTTTCATCATGTCTGGTATTAATATAGACAATTTGGGGACTAAACAAATAATCCAGTTTCAAGAAGAAATCTGTTGTTATTATCCTTTTAACATTAGATTCTGACTTTTCCATTAGAAATCTTGTTACACTTGGAGAATTTTAGTATACCATAGATTAATTATTTTGAATTACAAGCCTTTAGAAAGTTTGAGACAGATGTGGCTGTGTTCCAGAACATTGATCAATGGATTACATAGTTTGTCAATTTAATTCATGAAGATGAGTGTCAAGGAATTAGGTATCAAATTCCCACTAAAAGTCACCAAGGTTAGGGATTTTTTGCACCTGCTATGAGTCAAGTGCAAAAAGAGGTGTAATGTACTTGATTTTAATACACTATTGCTGAATTCTGAAGACTGCAGGGTAGTTTGGACAGCTGGGTGTGATCCAACACATCCTCTGTCCTTCTTATGTAACTGTTTTTGAGACATGAACAAATGAGCAAGATTCTAGGTTGTTGAAAGAAAAAAGTATTACTCATTACAAATGCCCAAGTTGCTGGGCAGTATAAAATCTTCCCTGCAAAGAGTGATGTAAAATGATGTTTTAAATTACACTGAGAGTTAAAATCTCTCTTTTTCCAAGTAAATCTCACACTTAAATTATACATTCTTGCAACAGTTGGGACCATGCATATATCATATATAGGCTTCCATTAAAGTGGAAGAAACAGGTTGGGTAAAACCTCACACACACCCTTCTAGTCAACAGCCCAGTTCATCTGTCTGCTTGTATTTGATAGTGTCTTACAAATAATCTCACTGGTAAAGAAATTATTTATGCTTATTAGCCCAGTTCTCCATGAAGGATGGTATTAGAGCTCAGACCCATGTCATGGGATGTTCATTGCCATTTCTCACAGTCCATGCACAAAACAAAGCTCTGGCACGTTTTGTTCATCTGTTATTTTTGAAGAATAAAAATTTTCACATAAGGGTTGGAAATTAATAATTCTCCCCTTATTCACACTGATGTATTTTACCTTCCTGGTCACAGAACAGAAGTAAAAGATAATTTTCTTTCTACCTTGTCATACTCCAGAGGAACAACAAATCGCTTGCAGGTTGGTATGGCGGTGAGCTTGTTCTTCTCTTCAAAGTCTTTATTCAGGTTTTTTAAATAGAACATATCATATAAGCTGTTGTCTGTATAGGCAACAATATCAAAAACAATGTGCCCATCCTCTTCATAAGCATTTATATGGTGAAAAAGCACCAGGGCATCGGTGTAGAACTTGGTGGATACTTCTTTTTTAGTCTTCCTGTCTATAAAGTGAAACCAAGTCTGAAAGATAGGAAACATTATTTGAAAGTGTTAGTGATCAGCAAATAGTTATTTAGTTATTTTCTAATTGGAGTCATCCAGATGGTAATGAATTGTCTGTTTCTACTGTAGAATTAAGAATTTGGAATTCGCTGCAAGGAGACAAGTAGTTCCAACGTGAAGACCAAAAAACACAGGAGGAAGATGAGTGTGGAAGTTCTTTAAGCCCATTCAACTGTTTCAAATGACCACTGGTCCAGGCTGAATTCTGAAGTTTTCTGGTAAAACACTGAAAATCCCCTGGCCTATTTTTAACTTAAATCAATTTGCCTTAGTCCAATTCTCTCTGCAGTGCCCTGTGCTGGTGCTCTCTACCCTGTATTGTCCCACTTACTGATGACCAGAGCATGTGGAAGTCAGGCCCACAGAAAACATTTTTTTTTCCCCAGTTAGCACAGTGAAACTGTCCTCGTGCTGGATGCAACTTTTCCACCAGTCTGACAGTGTGGAAGCCATCACTGGCCTGGCTGTCTCCATCACTTAGCATTAAGGAAACATACCTTCTCTTCCTTATGAAAGGTAAGGCAGGAAGCCCAGTTCACATGTCGGATGTAGGCAGTTGCCAGTTTGAGAATATCCAGTTTGAAGGGCTGCTCTATGAAGACAATGTAATTTTCTGTGATCCCAAAACTGTGGTAGTAGCTTGGGTGGAGCAGGGAACGAGAAGGGATGCAACAAACCACTTCCAGATTTTTGAAACAAGATTTCTTCTTTTCTGTTTCTGAACATAAATAACAAAAAAGTACAATATATAATACATTCCAATCCAATCTTATGCTTGGGTTTCTACATGTATCAAGTAGGAAAGAACAGGTTCCTCTCAGTTTTATTTGCATTTTCCTGTTTGAAAAGTGATTTGTTTCCTTCAGCATTACTGACATCAAAGTTTACATCTAAGTGAAGCAACAGAGGGAGGTCACAGTGCTGTATCTATTTAGGCACAGCCCCATCATCTTAGTATTTGATTTTACCAATTACTGTCTTCAGAAGTTCCAGCATAGAGGAGAAAGACATTCAATTACATCAGCAGCTTTACAAAGGGGTTCAAATGCCCCCATGTTTTTGAGCTTCTGAGGAGATGTTCCTGTTTGATCTATAATGACTTTCTCTGAGCCCCAGCTACTTTTGAAAAACTTTTCTTTCAGCTGTGGAAGGCCTCTTGACTGTTCAAGCCAAGAAGACAGACATCACATTAGCAGCTGGTTTCACACAACAACACATAAAAGAAGGATTGTCTTGAAAGAAAATAAGTGATGCACTCCCTGAACAGAGGATGCTATTTCAGCAAAGCCTAGCAGTGCAGATTAGCAAGTAATTATCTATTAAATATTATATGTTACTATGCTTCCTTATAATCACNTTCCTGTTTGATCTATTTCTCTGAGCCCCAGCTAGAAATGAAAAACTTTTCTTTCAGCTGTGGAAGGCCTCTTGACTGTTCAAGCCAAGAAGACAGACATCTTATTAGCAGCTGGTTTCACACAACAACACATAAAAGAAGGATTGTCTTGAAAGAAAAAGAGAAGTGATGCACTCTCTAAACAGAGGATGCTATTTCAGCAAAGCCTAGCAGTGCAGATTAGCAAGTAATTATCTATTAAATATTATATGTTACTATGCTTCCTTATAATCACAGTATCAGCATTTTAAGAGCATTTTCATCTATGAGGAAGATCTAATTTCACAACTTCAAATTATGTTCTATATACCACCCTACATACAAAACTGTTTCTGTTCCCCCTCCCTCTATGTTTACCATATAGAAAATTCTTCTAAAAAACTTAGTTACTGTAGCAATATTCAACATAGAACTCTCCTAAAAGCAATATTCTTTCTACTGAAATGCCCTGTTTACACAGTGTTCAAGATGAACCTTTATGCCCTTTATGCACATGCCCAGACAGGCAAAACAGTTAATGTAAGGTTCAGAGTAAGTTCAAATTAGGAAAATGAACCCTATGGGTTTCTAGAAGATCTTTATCACCACACCTTAACCTCAGAAGAAAACAAATTTCTATCAAGTTTCTAGAAAATACTGAAAAAAGACGTATCTTACCTGGCACAGAGGGAGGAATCTTAAATAGAACATATTTTGTCTTCCCTTTGTCAACTATTGAAGTACCCATGTTGAGAACATTTCCAGCACTGTCATAGTGTGGGTGGGAAGTTGCCAAATTTACAGCCACATATTTGCTGTAATCAATCTGGCAAATGATACAATGGAAGATTTTAGAGATTTGTAAGAATAAAAATTGATCTCAGCTAACACCACAAAGCAAACAGATTTTTAGCACGGGCAGCCTTTTATTGGTATCTCATTTTCAAAAGGACTTGAAATTCAAAGAGTTAAGCCAAATGACTTATGCAGGTGCTCAGACAACTTCCTAAATCAAGGTTAAACCAAGCTACAGAATCTGAATCTCTCCCTTGCAGACACATAATACAGTGGGAGGACTGGCAAAAGAAGTTGCCCATTTCATCCTGGAAATAGTTTGGTTTAAAGCTGTACTCCAGCTGTATGCTAGAAAAACCTCACTGCAGATTTCATAATGACAAGATCACATTTTAATAATTAATTAATATCTTGCATAAAAAACCTGAAAAGTAGTCATATAACTGAATTGTTAATTATGTAAATCACTTGATAACTACAGATGCATAATCACGAAAATTATCCAAAACAGTCACAACATGAGCATATGTGGCATTAATCCTGCAGCCTGATAGATTATGTTCTAGTGAAACTGCCCATAGTCCAGTTTTTCCCAAACTACCTGACAATTAATTTTGAACTCAGTTCTTAAAAGATCTGGTATCTTCACAATGTCACTTAACCATGATTTCCAAAGAAAGAGAACAGCAGAAGCAGCAAAGTATCTTTCCAGTTTTGCATTAAAGGTCCTTACAAGTCAGCCTGAAACTTTCTTCATTAGCAGACAAGGAACCAGAATGACAAACAGTTGTTTATACCTTCTCTAATGTCTCCAGAGTCTGTGGATCAATTTTCCTGATGAAGTTAGTCTCACTGGTAGCATAAAAATCATCCCCAGTTCTCATAATGTTGATCAGGCAGTTGTCTGTGAACTCAGGAATGGTGTGAGACAAATAGGAGAATGCCCTGCAGTGGGAAATTCCATATGGGTTCATTAGACCAGCACCACCTGTAGCTTTTACCCCTGCCCAGCAGTGCAGGCTTATGCACAGCAGCAGGATCACAAAGCTGGGTCTCTCTCCATGGCTGTGCCTTCTTCTGGAAGCTCCTACACACTCTCCTGTGCATAACCTTGTGAGAATTTGGCCTAGTAGTTCCTATCAAAAGGCCAGTAGGCTTTTCAGGGTATGCCTTCTTTAAAATAGGTAAATTCATATGCTCCCTGATGAAAATATTTTTGCACAATGTTACCCTGCATCACAATTATGATTTCAAAGAGGAAATAATTTCACATGTGGGCTTGGCCTTTTTCCTTATCACTGTAGGATTTTATTACATTCACTTCAAACCAACACAAAGTTGCTTATATCCCTTTTGACATTAAAAGTATCTTGTAACTGCTGGAAGGGGGGAAAAAAAGCATCTTATCTCAGGGTAACAACTTATAAACATCAACTACTTTGCAGTAACCATCTCTGCTCTTACCAAATATGAAATTCAGGGCCATTAGAGGAAGAAAAGAGATGAGTAAGCTGCTTGCATTTGTCCACAGCCAGCTTTACAGGATAGCTGAGAATGTGATGACTTACAATTTGCCTCTCATATACAGTCTGTTGTCTTTTCTGATGGTACAACAGCAGCCATTGCAATGATCCCGAGTGTTCACACTTTGATTACAAGAGCAGCTGAGGCTTGTGTGTGCTCTACTTCAAAATCTACTGTCTAAGACTCAAGTAACAATTGAAATTTTTCATCACTTTCTGATTTTTTTGGCAAAAACGCGCTTTAGTCCAGCAGAACTCTTCCAATTCTTTTCCAGTTATTGATGGTTTTTTTTCTTTTTATTGAAAGAACTTTTCATAAATTCATTCCTTGTCTCTTAATCTTTTCCCTTTCTTACTGCTTCTCTCACTACAGTGTATAATTTTTATAAAATTCTGCAAAACACTTGAAAAGTATTTGTTTTTTAGAATTAGAACAAAACCTACTTGCAATAGTAAGTAAAACACTATTGATAAAATTAAAATCTTTGCCTCTGCTATGTCTGATACTGGATGCATCTCTTGGCCTTGTTCATATTTGGAAACTGTAGATTTGCAAAACAGATTTTCTGTTTGTAAACATCTCTCAAAAGCAAACAGAAAGGCAAGAATCTTGTTAGAAAAAAGCTTTGCTTACTTGGCAAATATGTTTTTGCATGGATCAGGATAAGCCATAGTTCCAAACTCAGACACCACGATTCGATTTGCTTCTATATTGCAATTGTACGTGTCGCTTCGCAGGTACTTACTTCTGTAGTAAACTTCACCTGACAGAGACCAAACAAGTTTCAATCACATTTCATACTGAATTCTTTAGAAAATCAGCATAGATAAAATTAGAAAAAGAGTTTCTCAAGCAGCTGTCCTTTAGCTGCTTTGCAGTAAAACCAACAATGCCCCTAACTCCCTATTTTGGAAGGTTTTTTTAGCTCCTTAAAAAACATGAGGCTGTTCCTATGGCTGCTGAGTTTGGTTACAGTTCATGGAGCTTCCTTGATTCCCAACACATTTACACAATTCTGGGGAATTGGGGAGAAGGAAGGAAGGGTTTGCATGAACTATTACAGTAAACCAAACCAATCTGTGGAAAAATTATTAACTATACATTGTGAGTGGTGATATATTTCTTGTATGGGCAAAATTTAGTTATGAGAAACAAATGCTTGAAGGAATTAATGTCTAGCCTAAAGAATTTAATGGAGCATTGTAACTCAGCAGCTGGGT
>VZTY01031409.1:430871-478931 GCA_013400935.1 Turnix velox
GTGGGGCCTGAGGGATGCTCCTCCTGGTGTCTCTGCTGCAGGACATCACTGGTGAGTTGCATTTCCCAAGGGGACACGGTGGGAGGAGAAAGGCCGGGGGGCCTGCTGGCCCCCCAGCCTGGTTAGGCAGGGGGAGGGATGGACATGGGAGGAGGGGGAATGGACTTGTGTTTTCCTTCCTTATCTTAATGCTCTTAATGACCTTTAAGGTCTCTTCCACCCCAAACCATTCTATGATCACACTCCAGCTAACAGAGCTCTGTTTGCTTTAGGTGAGTAAAATGCACTGGCACTGTCAAAAACATGGGTCATATCTTTACAGGTTCTTTGTTAAGGATTTAAGCAAGGAGATTCTGCACTTGCATTAAATGCCTCCAATCACAGAAATGGAAACTACAAAGTAAACAGTAGGCATAAAGGATGATGGGAATAAAACCCAGTTCTTTTACTGGTACATACTGTTTGCAGCAAGAGTCCAGGTGTAAAACAGCCTGCCTTGTGCTGTAAAAGAGCTGAATTGATAAACAGTTCCTTAACTGGAGAGAAAAAAGGAAATTGTTTTGGATAGAGGAGTTTTCCCTCCATAAGAGTGACAACATAAGATGTTAATGTTTGTAGGGGATGCCAAGGATGTTTTTAGGGGTGTCACTAAGTGAGGTCTGATATGAGGTGACACAGTGGCCCAGTTTCTTCCCTGGCAGCTGTTGTAACTGCAACCAAATCCCCAAAGGGGAATGTTAGACTTCCCTGAAATGGGATTTTTCACCCACAAAAGAAAAACCTCCGGGTATTACAGTACTTTTGGTTGATCCAGTTAGAAACAACAGAGGTTTTCTTGCTGTGGGTGGCCAGCAAAGGTTGTCCTGCAGTGACCTATTCAGAGGTGGCTGCGGGCTGTCCTGTAGCACAGAGAACACTGCACTTTTGCACTTCAGAAAAAATAGGGTAATGTGACCTATCTCTGGTGATAGCCCTGTGGAGATCCTGCTGTTGCTGTGGAGAATGAGGTGTATGTTTGGAGAGACTTTCCCCAAAGCATTTACCACCTCAGCACTCATGTCACTCTGCAGACAAAACCTGACACATTCTAACACAAATGAAACACAAAAGAGAAGCAGCCAACAAGATCTAAGTTCTTAAACTTTAAAAAAAAAAAAATCTGATGTGCAACAATTTACCATTTTTAAATGTAAAGTTATGCAGCAGAGCCAAGCCATCAAACCAGTGGTTATACTTGGTGTCCCCTATGGTGTGCATCCCTGGGCCATTTCGGAGAAGTGTCCCTTGCAGCCAAGTGGGCAACTGACCTAGAAACAACAGGGAGATACCAACATTTAGGTGAGCAGCAGGTTCCAGGACAATTTTCCTAGGGCATTGGCGTCACACAGGCATATGTGTGGAAATCAAGATTTGTGATTGCATATAATTATGTCAGCTTGGGTTCATAAAAACATGACCTGCTTAAAAACATGGAGCTAGTAATATTTTGCATGAAGGTTATTGCTCTAAGAAGATGAAGTGGGTACGATGTAATTTGCTAAATATCAGAAATTAAGGTAAGTTGGATCATTATTTCCTGCGTTCAGATTTTACAGTGATATGTTTAAACCTTTCTAGTTATGCCAGGAAAAGCTGCAGCTTATCAGAAATAAACATATTTTATTGGTCATGTGACACACATTGGCCTTCAGTACATCAATTTAAACTTCACACTAAATGAATTCCAGTAAAAACTTCATTAATTACATTACTCAACATAATGAAGTTTCATTTTTGGCAGTGTTTTTGTGGCACCAGTCAGAGTGTTGGTGTTTTGCACACAAATAAAGGATAGGAATACTATACTGGAAGTATCTAAATGCTGTTGAGGTTATTGAATTAAAAGCTTTAGTTAGTTAGTTTTTCGTGTGTGTGTCTGAGTGAATAGCTAAGATCACAGACAATTTTTCTGCACAATTAGTGCATTAAACGTTCTCTCTGCATAAAAAGCTAATCAGAACTTTTGATTCTCCTTGTCTCCTTGTGACCTCATGTTGAATATATGGACACACCTTCCTGTTAATAATCCCCTTACAACTGACTTAAATGCTCTCCCATGTAATTGTTTGACATTTGAAGTGACACAGTTGTCCAGTGATAGAGAAGAGGATGATGATGGAAGAGCCCTGAAAATCAAGCCTTAATTGCACTTCTACTACAAGAAGTTCCAATACAATAGTTATAGTTCATCTGATACAACAAAGTACTAAGTTTAGCCTCAAATGCATGTAAATGTACAAACCCAGTAATTAAAAATGGTTCATAAAAGAAAAGAATCCTTCAGAAAGAACAGGATTATGATCTTGAAGTGGTCAAAATAAAGACATTATCTTTTACTTGGCTGACTACCCAACATTAATTGCTGAACAAGTTTAGTTGCCTTGTCTTCCTAAAATACAAGGGTCTTTCTTCTTGCCACTTTACTTTCTGCAGTTTTCTGTTATTTGGCAATAGAAGATGCAGGCTACTATGGGCTACTCAAAAAACCTAAAAATACAAGACAGGCAAATAAAATATTCTCACTGGAAGAGAGAAATGGAGCTTCAAGGAGATCTTTTCAAGGAACTGTGGATTTGATGCAGCATCTGAAACTTGTGGATTAATTTAGTATCCATTCTGGCATCATTCCAGCATGAAAAGCATGTAGCAAAGGGTCATCTAGTGAGGTTTTCAGATGAAAATTCAATTTAGTGGGGATTAATGATTTCTGTAAATCACATTGGATACCACTCAGCATTCTAACTTGCTTAAATAACTTTAAAAATATGGACTTCACATATTTTTTGCTTCAGACTTTTATCTGACTTGGAAGTAATGATACACTTCTGTACCATGTGAAGACACATGGTGAACTCTCCAAATATTTGGAAGTTTATTGTCATAGCAATGGATTTTCGTACTGTCACATGGTTGTACAGTGTTTAGGGGAGCTTGGGTTAAATTACAGCTGATGTTGGAAGTGTGAGGTCATATTTACACTGTACATATTGTGTAATAAGGAGCCAAACGATTGTCAGAGCTTCAGGCTAGCTAAATATTTGAAGAGATCAGAGTTCTTTTTGGTTTTCATAATTTGTAAATACTGAATCCTTACCAATGAAGGAATATTTTGTATAGGTAAATTTACTTAAGTATGCAGATTGAGTCTGATAAATGGTTTGTTTGCAAACAACTTGCAGTGCTTCAATAAGTTTTCATTGTGAGCAAAAGAAAATTGAAAGACATAAACACACTGCAAATTATAACAGAGGACTCTGTCTGACTTGAAATATCTTTTCCAATCCTGCCAACAGCCTGAACAACAGCAACAACAAAGTTATGCAACTTTTAATTGTCATGTTTTAATATGTTGTTCTTGGGAAGTGACTTTAAGATTGGTATTAGATGCCTACCATCTATCTCTTGGACTACATCTTGCAAAAAATGCAGCATTTATTTATTAGTAGGAGCTCTAAGCAATAAGCCTCTCCTGTAGCTGTAGGAAAAATTCTTCAGTAAACTAAAAAAGCAGCAAAAATAATAGATTATATCACACATTTATCCCTAGAGAGACACTTTAAAGTATCTCTCCAAAGGATACTTGCAGTTCTTACTGGATTAATTTCTGAACCCTTATTTAATAGTACTGCTACTTTTCTATTTAAAAATACTATTGTTGAAGAGTTCTATTTCTAATGACCCCCTCCAGGCAGCAAGCAGAGTGTGAGCAGACAGAGGTGGGGGTAGGGAAATGTTAGAGAGGAGAAACCGAAAGCCTGAGCAGAGCCATGTCGGAGGAGGAGGTGTCACCAGATTAAATCCTGGAACTTTGTCACTCACCAGCAACTTCAGTGAAAATCCTGTTCAAAAGGACATTTTAGCAATACCCATAAAGTGAGAGAAACCCCACAGTCGGGGCACAAATATTATCTGAGCACAGTCCTTTAAACCAAATTCACTGAATGCTTCCAGTGAGGTTTCACTTTTCAGTGCTGTTTTGGTTGAACAAATCACACAGTGTTGATGTATTTAAAACCACTGAAGTAACCTCAAGTTTTAGAAGAGATTTTCACTCACCTTTCACTTCAGCCTTTATGGGATCTGGATGTTCTTCTTTATTTCTACCAAATATTGTATCCATCTCTGTTTATCTGCAATAAGGACTTTCTCCCTCCTCGAGCTGCTCCTGCAGCGCAGCGATCCCCTCCTGTCTGAGCTGAGAACAACACTTTCCTATTACATATAAAGATAAGGTCAAAGTGCAGCCTGAGCTGGTGGCTTATAGATTGACAATTTATAATAGCTGATCTTTAATCCCTTGCACATACACTGTAATTCTTACACTTTCTCATTAACTCCTTTACTGATTCAAAGGAGAAGAAAGACATGATTTCCCTGTTTGCTGATTATAAAAATATCTGAAGCAGTTGGACACACCCTGAGTCAGCTGGAATCAATCTGAAACATCACTGTCAGCATTTCACATCAAATTTTAGGTAGGGGTGCTTGCCCCATTGTCAAGTAGGGAGAGAAGTAAAGAAATACCTACTCACTGTTTTGAATTCAGCTCTTCAGAGAGGAAAACACAAACATTTCAAAGCAGGATGTCAGCCTTTTCATTCCATTCTATGAAATTTAAACTGAGCTATTCTATTAATTAACAAAATAGAATCACTGTGCTATATTTTTATCTATACAAGCAGTTCCATGGTGAAATAACTGGCAGATTTTTGAATTAAACATCTTTCCACAAGTAATCACTGTAACGTCTTCTCCCATATGTGACCTGAATCCACTCCACAAAAGTATGGCACAAAATATTAAAAATCTGGTGGATTTTTACCTTCATGCTTTTGTTTTTAGATAAGGTACTTAACTGAGTTCAATGTTGTTAATTTCAAAATCCTCTGGGAAAAGAATTATTTCAGTATAAAGCATGTGACTGCAGAGTAAGTCATAGGCTGCACTGAACATGAAGGATAAAGAGATTCTTTGACCAATTATATATTGTGCAATTTCATATGAGGTTACCATAAAATGTGATATTTTCAGCTAAATCACCATTGTTACCAAAATGTTTGTAACTTTAATTTTTAAGGATCTTCTATAAACATATGTATATCTTTGGGTCCCTTCCAACGATCTTCTATAAACATATGTATTTGTTTTATTTATTTAAAGCACACTTTGTGCTACACAGGACTGCTCTGAGCTTTCACTTCCTTCCAGTCTTCCCAACTTAGAAAGGACCATGAAAGCATTATTGTGCCCACAATGGGTCTGGTAGTGGCCATGCAAGGCTGAGAATGACGTGAAATCTCTGTGCTTAATGGAAATAAAACGTCCCTAGAGAAAAGGAGCTGGTGATCTAAACCTCCAGTGGAATTATAATGTCATTGCCATGTGTCTACCTTTGTACTTTTGGTGCACTTACACAAGAAAAAAATCATTCCTTGATAAATCAGAATGACCAATATTATTTCTTATCTCTATAATGAAACTTAAGTACTTAATTTATTTTAATCTCAACTTTCCTCTTCCAAGGCTCATTAAAGCTAATTTAAAAAGTCAAATTACCTGAATGTGGCTTTAAGCTGTGCTAAGAACTTTAAACTATCAGCTGTTATCTATTATTACCAAATATAGACTCCAATAGAAAAACTGATATGAACTCAAGTTGTTTTTGCTGAAATCTCACTGCACCAGAGATAGAAGCTCTAATCTTTGTTATTGACATAGTATCATTTCAAAAGAAATGCCACCAGCATTAACCAGGAATACTTCTCCCCTGCCCAATGTAGTTGCAGGTACAAACTACTAATACAGTAACTCTGAAGTTAAATAGCAACAGTTTCCATCTATTTTTTGTCTGGATCAAAACAGTTCTGATTAAATAATGTTTTGATTGATATTATTTGGTGTTTAAATATTTTGTGAGAATTTTCCTGAGATTTTTTTGGGTGACATTTGAGCATTTTTTGCAATTAAAATATTTTCTTCTACTGTAGTCGTACTTTTACCGGATATCAGTAGAAATACTGATTCATTAATTTAAATAAAAATATATTGTAAGTTGCTATTAAAACTCTTCAAGTGCTGAGGCTCCAACCAGTGGGAGCCTGCTCAGTAATTACAAAGCCTAAACTCTTAAATACTGGCTATTCAATCACACTACCCACATAAGCTTCCTCATCCTATGACTTTTAAAGCCTTATCTGTACCTTTCAACATCCCAAAACTATTTACATATTTTAATATTTAATATATTATACATACTCTGCCCATGGCAGGAGGGCTGGAACTAGATGATCTTTAAGGTCCCTTCTAACCCAAACCATTCCATGACTGTGTGATACAGTTAGTCACGCACTTTCAGTAAAGGCAGGATGACAACATGATGGTTAACATCCATTTCTGTGTCTGAAGGTGTAAAACTGGTGTCACAGGCAGCACAGTGAGAGAAATTACTGCTGCATGTCCTACCTTATAAGCTCAGTGTACATTTTTGTGAGAACACAAAAGAAAAACTAAAAATAACCCTTCTGTTTTTAGATAGGTGGCATCTGAGTTTGGAGTGCTTAACACAAAAGCAGTGTCCCTGATCAGAGAGACTGATGCACCTCCAGTTTTCTCATTATGGAGATCAGGAAGCTGATCTCTTTCATAAGGTTTCTCTAATGAGATGTGCTATGAATGAAAACAACTTGTAACATAGCATTTTTCTTTCTGTTTTCATGCCCTATAAGCTTAGAAATAGCTCATACCAACCAGAAGGAAAATGTGTAACAAAATTAAAGAAACTAAACAAGGGGAGGAAGATGGACTGCCGTAGGAATTTGGCTGGTCTTACTCTCATGGAGTGACTGCAGAGACACCAGTGCAGTTGTGATGGCTGAAGATTCAGATTCAAGAAAATTTTTGTTTGTTTCAGTGTGTGCTAGAAAAATTTCAGTCCACTTATATCTATCAGTTAATGTTTTACCCAAAGAGGGTACCTTTAATCCTCAGAACAGGTCTCTTATTAAGATAATGGTAATGGCACATCTAAATTGTGCCACTTAACTCATGACCATAAGAATACATGAGGTGTCAGCAAATGCTTCAGATAGTTCTGCTATTGTCTATATGAATTCAAGGCTAACTTTAGCAATCAATAACCCAAGCTCTTACAGGGCACACATATACCTCCTGATAGTCAAAATTCTGCTGTGGAAGGCAAAAAACCCATAGGAACTAGCTGAGAAAGAGGGAATTATTTGACATCAACTGTACAGCAAATGAAAAAAAGCAAACTACAAGGCCAAAGGTAATACTAGGTTTTTCAAAGGGACAATTCCTAGGAGAAGATCCTCAAGCACTTATCCAAGGCAACATTTGTGCCAGAAAGTAACCATACACATCCTATAAACAGTAATTATGTCCAACCCAGCAACTCCTGATTGTAGTTCCTACTTAGCTTTATCTTGGCCCCATCATGCCAAGCACAAACATCTAATTTAATTATTGCTCCCTGTTAAGATAAGAATTGTTTTCCTTGTTTTTCTAAATAAGATAACATCAAAGTTGCAACTTGGCAGGGCTTACTGGTAAGTTCACTTTGTTGCCATATGGAAAATTAGACAGGAGGGTAACAATAAAAACAAATCCACTTGAGTCAGCAAATGACTGGGTCTCTCTATCAGGACAAGCAGCCAAGGAGAGCAGCAAGGAAAGGAGTGTGAATGTGACCCATCTTCTTAAATTAATTAGCAGAAGCAGTTTTGGGAAGCCAGATGGAGAGATGGAAGATGTAGGTGTGCTTAGGGGCTTTCCTCCATCCCTTTCTGGCCAAATTGATCAGTACTTCCAACCTACCTGTGTAATAACAAAACAGATCTTTCCAAGAGGCAGCTCTGCACTTAGCACGTGACACATTCAAATGGACTGCTCACAATCTTGTCTCAAAGTAATGATACCTGAAAATCATCCTTTTTCAACCTCAAAGCCAAGGAATATAAATTAATTTTCCATTTATATGGTAACTAAATTCACTGAACAGAGATACATTTCTATTGCTGATAAAATCTAAACATCATATTCAGGAATGCAAAGATGGTAATATCTTCCTATAGAGAGTAAATTTAATTGCTCTTGCTCAAGGCAAATGAACAATATCCAAAATGAAGAGGGGTGTGATATATTCTTTCCCACTGGCAGCTCTTTACTTCCTTCACTCTTCAAATCTGGTACTTTCTGTGCTCTGTTAAAGGCTGTCAAGCTTCTGTGTGCTGCAATGGCTCTGTGAATCACAGGATTTTCTTAGGCTGTCATGATGCAGTTATAATCTGCACTAGGGTGCAAATCAGGACCACCATGAAGCCAGTGACAGCATCCTGCCTCTCCTTGTCTCCCTACCAAGCTTTCCAATAGCCCAGTGAAGTTCTGTACTATTTTTTCTTGGATCTGGGACACCAAAGTTCATGTGAATTCATTGTGATTGAGCAATTGGTCATAGGGAAATGAATAGGTGGAAATAGGATGCCCTGAGCTATAGAGCTGTGATAATGTTGAAACAGATTGCAGGTTTGTATCTTTCAAAATTGCATTCCAGTGCTTAGTGCCTAATTTAGGGCATGAAAGGCTGATTTGCAAAAGTGTCAAGGCACTCCTCCCATGCCTCTAAAAATTTAAACATACAAATCTAAACTTCCTAAATAGCATATAGCTTACACGAAAATAAATTAGTGATTTTGAGTCCTTTGAGATCTGGCTACTGAAACTGAGCTGCTTTTAAGAGATTCAGTTTTTAGGAGTGGTGAATACCACCTGGAAGGTTCCCTTACAGAACCTCATATTTTTTATCACCTATTACTTTTTTCAACATTGTAAAAAGAATGTTTCTTTCACCTCAACAGCTTCTACTTACAAAGAAAATAAATTAATAAACCTTGAAAGTTCCATCTGAAAGCCAGAAAAACATCAGTCATCATTGTCTTTTATAATGTTTCATATAGCACAATGATTTTCTGAAGAAAATTTCTCTCAATGGCCACCATCTAAGTTGCCCACAAGAACAAGTTAGGGCTCTGTATGAGATCTGCAGGGCCCCCTAGAACATTTCAGAGAAAACTGACTTATTCCAAGAGATGCAAGAGAGTTCACAAACAAAGGAGTTACTCATAGCTTTATCATGGCTTGGAGTGAAGGTGTGAATATATTGAGAAAGCTTTGTCATGAATTTCTAGTCAAAGCTTGCAAAACACAATTACTTTGCAAGCCTTATTTTAGCTGGTGAATATGCTTTGGTTAAAGCCACTGGTACATAACACGTGCTGTTTCAGGTTTATTTAAAGCAGTTATATAGATGATACGATGCTTGATGCTTCCCTTAAGATCCCTATTGGAGGTCAGTTACACTCCATGGGCAGCCAGCAGGAGGCAACTCATCGTTCTCCCTTTAGAAAATGGGAGAGCCCTTCTATGACACCCTACAGAAACATGCAGGATGAGATTACACAGCCAGATGCTCTGTTTTGTCTCTTCCACACCAGCATCTGTTGCTGTTCAATAACTTCAGCCAGTGAAACACAGGAAAAGAGCAAAAAAATTGGATAAACCATCATACTGTGAAGCATCCATGTGGACTTCTGGCATTAGAGAATTATGTTTTTAAAAATGTCTTTCTGTTGAGGAAAAGTGGAAAACCCATGTTTCCTCCAAAACAGGAGCACAGTTTATTGAAATCAAGTCATCTATCAGTTATGAGTGAAAAGAATTTTAAGGAGTTTTTTTTTCTCTTCCTGAGGAGCCCAGTTGCTGATTTTGATGCTTTTAAAGCAGTATTTTCTTTTCTGCAAGTGCTTTTCCTTGTGGGAAACAACAAACTGACAGGCTGCTCTTCTAAAATAAATTAAGTCAACAAACTGTGAAAGAGGGAAAATATCTTTCTCTCATTCCCCATCTGCTGCAGGCAGTTGAAGAGTTACTTACAGCAACTGTAAATCAGGAAAAACGGCAGGCTCACTTGGAGAACTTGCCTTTGTTTATAGAAATTTCTAGGCATTATTTGTTCTTTCTCTGTTGAAGCCAGAGACAAGACTTCCATTACTTTCAAAGGCTTTGGAGTAGATTCACAGAGGGTGGCCTCTGGCACTTTTGGCAGTATGTTCACGTAGTCAAATTTCCAGTGGCAGAGAAAGAAATGGATAATGCTACAGAAGCCATTCATCACAAATGGGAACCAATAGCAACTACTGGAAATGGCGAGTCTGTATCACTTATCCTGACACATTTAAGTACAGTCTCCTTCATCACACCTATCTTATCAGAAACATATGTAAAAGGACAAAATGAGAGGGCTGGCTGCCAGCTTCTGCAAAGCCTAGCAGGTCAGCATGGCCTGAGAAAAAGCAAGAACTCAGAGGGATAAGTAATTAAATTATACAGAGGCCAACTAACAGAACAGCAGCTGCCCTCAGCTCTGACTTTTGCAATAGCCTGACTATCAGACAGTTCTGGTTTTTTAAAATGAAGCCTAGTAAGTTCTGTATGCAGCCCAAAAGGGACTCCTAATTTGCAGGCATCCCCAGCAGATAATGATAGTTCTATGGTCTCTTCCAGGAAGGGGGTGGGTGACTGGGCACCTACTGAGACAGATCCATCAGCTAATTAGAATATGGATTATCTATCCCCAGAGATGGGAAACTCAATCCAAATATTCCCATCTCATCTCCTCCCTATTAACTAGTCAGAAATTAATGTGGGATCTGCTCCAAGGGTCCCAAGCTGTTACAATTCCTGCTTCTCAAATGCAATGGGATAGGGGACATAAAACATAGTCCCTGTCCCTGCTGCTTACTGCAGGTGGGTTGGATTAGATGGCCTGTCAAGGCTCCTTCCAACTCAACTGATTCTATGGTCACAGTGCAGTTTCTTCCTCTTTCCTCTCCTCACCTACCCATTAAAAACTTCACTGTGAGCTTTATCTTGAAACCCTTGATTATAGTCCTGCTTTAAACAGCTGACCAAGGGGACTATGAACTGGATGTCCAGAAGGACTTGGGATTGAAGATTATTCTTAAATGCTTACTCGATGCAATACACATACTCTACTTTGCAGGAAACCTTTGGAGGTAGAGTGGAACAGACAGAGTGTGACATGTGCACTGCCATCAGCTCATCACTGCAATGCAGGAGGCATTTCTGCAATGTAGGGGATTGTCTGCTTCCTGCATCTCTGTGATGTATCTGCCTCACTGGTCCATGTCTAAATATAACTGCTTATTCTGTTAGTGTCAGGTTATAGTGGTATAATTTAAGGATAATTGCATCAAATTCAATGGATCTAATGCCAAGGACAGGAGGGCTGCAATAGCTAAAGGTTTTTTTATTGCATTTCTGTTAATCCAGCAGCCTTGTAAACCCAGTGGGCATCATCTATAAGGGAGTTCAGAAGCTCTCAGGGATTTCACGTCCTGAATGTTGGTGGGATAGCTTCCCAAAGTTTATCAGCAGCCTTTGCTATGTGCACATAGGCCTCCCAATTAGTTCAGATGATTGAGGCAATACTTCCTTTAAATCACTAAATCACACAGTGTTAACTTTTCACCTTCTCTTCTACTTCCTAGTAGGTATGAATACTAGCAGCTCTATATAGCTGAGCACCTTAGCTCTGAAGACATGATAGGATCATTTAATTTGGGGTGTGGAACTCTAAACAGTGCTGTAAAATTAAGCTTTTTTGGGACAGCTGAGATTAGCCTGTGTGTTTGTAAAGAGGAGTACAGGATGAATACAGTACAATCATTATAGCATTAGCATCTGAAAGGAGTACTTAAAAAAATAACATCCAAAAGAAGCACCTCAAGTAATAATTATTGAAAATAAAGCTATCAAAACCAACTAAATGCATCAGGAGGAGCACTGTTTGTTTTCAGTCTCATAACTCATTGTGTATCTCGTTTCCCTCATCCTCCTCTCATTCTTGCATTGTATTTCTGCTGTTGTTGTAAATGCCTCCAGCTTTGACGTTCGTACAATGATGTCTTTGATGTAGGGACTTTATCTCACTTTCCCACGTGTCCAACAGCAACATGTATCAACTTTATCTGCTCTGCTCATGGGAAAAGCTGATTCCACATGGGATGAGACACTGATACAATAGTCCTCACAGAGGCCATTGCTTAGCATCAACACTTGCTTGTTGTGTGTGTTCTCAGACGTAATCACCATTATATTTTAAGAGCAACCTGTTCAATGTTCTATCACTGCTGTTATTTCAAGCAACAGCAAAGAGGAAAGAGAAAGGCTGCTGACATGCCAGGTATGACAGCTCAAGGTTTTGAAGAAGGCAGCAAAAAGAGTGGGGATGTGCTAAGCAAGACAAGAGCCACGGCGGGTGCTGAGCTGAGAATGTGGCTCAGGATCACAGTTCTCATTTCTCTTGCTGTGTGTTTGGCTGTGGAGGAAGCAAAAATTGATGAAGGAATCCCTTGCTTGAAGTACCAGCTGGCTTTCAACCGTTCATGCTATGAGCCTGTTAGACTGCAGCGTACCTTCACAAGTGCCCAGAGCTGGTGTGAGAGAGGAGGAGGGCACCTTGTCTTTATTGAAAATGAGGAAACTCAAGAATTCTTGCAAAAACATATCACAGAGGATCAGGAATGGTGGATAGGACTGACCTCAGACTCCTTGCTGAATGAAACCACTGATGGTAGGTAGTTTTGAAATCATGTTTTCTTTAAAACTGTATCAGCCCATGATTCTTAACTCACAGGATAACAACTGCATTTAGATCCTCTGTAGACTTCTGCTGAAATGTCACTGTCTTTTATTGCCTTAACTTCAAATTTATATTAAGATGTTTTAATTGCCTGCTTCACTTTCCAGTTGCATATAGTCACCCTTTCCATTGGATCTTGTGGTTGTGTGGGCATGGTGAATTAGATCACTTGCAGATGCAGTGAAAAAAATCTGCTGGTCTACGTCTGCAGTGGAAGAGCCAGCTGAGCCAATTCATCACACTGGGAAGTGCTGGAAAATCTGATGCAAGGGAAATGGTGGAATCTTGGGTCTGGGAGCACAGAGGGAAATGGTGGTGTCTTTCCTAGGGGTTAAATCAAGTTAAATATAAAATGTAATTGAAGATCGCTGTGCATACAAGTTCCCCTCGAAGTTCGTAGGAGCAGGGCTACAGTCCTATTCTACAGCTCTGACTCTTTAATTGCATAACTGCAGAAAATAAACATTTGGGATGTGATTCCTTTGTTTGCAGGGTCAGTGAGATGGCTGGACACCTCAAATATAAGCTACAGTAACTGGTATAAGGATCAACCATCACCCTTCTCATCTGCATGTGGGTACATCCTGAAGAATGCCAAGTATCAGTGGGGTGTGACTGAAAATTGCAGCCAGGAACTTGGCTTCATTTGTGAGTTTGGTAAGATACATAGCTGCTGGAACTGAGAAGTGAGATTGCCTCTTCAAAACTGTGCATAAAGTGCTTCATTGCTTTCCAAGTGGCAGTGCAATAACTTAATAAAGCTTATAAAAAGTGAACAAGCAAAAAGCCATGTAACCCCAGCAGATGCTTTTTTTCTGACATGCTGATGTAAGTTCTGATCCAAAGAAAGGAAGAACCCAGGAATCTGGGAGATGTAGGGGGTCAGTAAGTAGCCAAGTTTCTAACAGAGGGTTAGTAAAATAGAAATGGATTTGAGAGTGAATCTAAATCTGCAGCAGACATGAGCTAGCTGGACTAAAGCCCATGAGAGTGCATAATAGCATAGTTGCAAGAACAAGCTCCCACAGTACCACAGTACCTGAGCTAGGTGGGACTTGTATGACTGCCCTGTAAACATGCTCTCAATCATAAGTATGTGCCAAAATAATTTCCATTTGTAGCAGAAGAATAATACAGCCAGGCTTCCAGAGATACCACTCCTGGCAACCTAAAGTAAGCAGAAGTGAGAGCAAGTTTTCTTTTTTCTCCTCAGACCCTTCTATCAGGTGAAGTTCAAGGGATTCCCTAGGATAAGGAAGAAGACAGGAACCTGTACCTTCTGGTGGCCTTTTAGTGCTCAGATAGAGAATCTACAGACTTTATGTCCCTTAAGTTTTGACTTGGAACAAACAGTCCTGGAAAGAAACAGTGACAATATCATTCCATTCAACATATAGATATGAGGGGAATTTGTGTTCCTTGCACTTTGCACGTAAGCCAAGTGTTTTAAACTGTAACTAGAACTAAGGTCATAAGGATTGGAAGGACAGTCCAGCTTAGCCTCACTAATAGAAAAGGTCTTAGAATCTAGTATGTGAGTACAGGTTACCACGAGCCCTAGAACTGCTACTGCTCTGGCCCAGTACTGTACTACTTCTGACATAATTAACAAGTTATTCCACAATCAGCAAAACTAATGACATTTTGTTCCTTGTTGCAGTTTTGTCTCCCATTTCCCCACCCTATCTTCCACAACACTCCCAGTTCACTCCCACACCCCCAGCCCATTGCACCTCTGCAAATACTTTTTCCTTTCCCAGCTCTCTCCCTGCAGTTCCCTCCAGCTGTACCTGCTGGACAGTTGAATCCCACATCATGCAGCAAATAAACACTGAGTTAAAAGCCCTCCTCCTAGCAGAGACACTGATATAGCTCTTCTACCTAGCTATTAATTATCATGAAATTTTAGGGTGTTTTGGGGATTATATCTGTATATCAAATTTGTCTGACTAACAATGACTGGGGGACAGAAAGTTATCAGACAGCACAATCCATTAAGCTTATTTTCCCAGCAAAACCAGACTGAAATAATTTTTCCATTACAACCACAGTAGACTACTGTCTGTAAGGAAGCTATCATCTGTTACCATAGGATCTAACATGAAGACCATTAAATTCAATGAATGTTTGCATGATTGAGCAACAGTGTCTTACACTACATCCATCATTCCATTCCCAAGAAAGTGAGAACAGACTGAGGCAATTACAGCTTTGTTTTCAGTATCTACAGTCCATCTCCATTAATGCACACACATATTTCACTAACGGAGTAAGCTCCTCTTTTACCAGATTTGTATTCAAGCAATTAGGTACACTATTCTAATGAAAAAGAGATAATGTTTTAATTAGTTTCTCTGGGTGTAGAATGGAAGTTCCTGAAACTTGACAGTGCTTTGGTTTGTTTCTGTAACATGGGCATAGAGATACTTAACACCTTCACACCCAGCTGCTCTCAGCCTTGGTTCACATAACATTGAGTTTGAAACCTGAAGTGAAACACAGAGATAGTTACAAATGCTGTCACAATTGGAATTTAATATCTTTAAATGGTGATAAGTTGCTTGCTTGATCATCTGAGGTAGTTGTATGTGTATAAAAAAATACACAGACGACATTCTGCTTTCATCCTTTCTTCGGCCACTTATCCTAGCATTATTTGTGTTCCTCAAGAGAAGTAAAATCTTTCCTTTTTATTAATTATATTCGACCATTTGATGCTCTGCAGGTTGTAGTGAAAATACATGTCTTGTACTAGGGTTTTCTACACAGGAATACAATCTTGGTTCTGCAGTTTTTCCAAGTAGAAGTTGCTGAGCTGGGAAATACTCTTGAGAACTCTCTACACAAAGTAAAGAGCAAAGAAATGCACAAAATGATGATCGTCCGCATTAGAACTTAACAGCAAGTTATTTTTCAGGCTTATTTAGAGAGCTCTAATCTGTAAACTGATCATGTTGCTATAGTTACAGCCAGGCTTAGATTTAGCCATTAAATAACAATGGCACACAATTAGTGCAGTGTGCACACATTGGCACTGGTAATCAAGGTATTTAAGGGCCATGATCAAAACAGGCAGTGGAGGACAATGTATCTAAACCTGAGGCAGCTGAAGTAAAAACATTCTTTTGCAGCACTCCGAGATGAGAGCAGTCTTTTGAATCCTTCTCTTCAGGGTATTAAGTATCCTGATTACTAAAAGTTAGTGAGAATTCTGAATTAGTTATTATCTGAATTGGTTAATTATCTAATTAACTGTCCCAGATTGATCAAAGAATGAGGTTTATGCAGTTGGAGATATGACCTTATTCATTTGAGCAGTCCTGCTGAATGAAGTCAGTCAAATACCAGAGAGGAACAAAGGTGCCTCTGTAGCAGAAATGGGATCAGGTCCCATGTTTAATATGCAAATTATTCTTCAGAGCAATTACTGCATATCATGCAAATCACACACCCCCACCAGAGTCTCTGGGAAGTAAGGAGTAATTTTAAACCTTCCAGTAATGCAAATCAAACAAATGCTGAGTGTTTTCCACAAAATTGAGAGGTTTTAATTAAAATATTTTGTTTTCCTGAAAACGTTCTTTTTGTTTAAGGCACTGAAAACCATAAATCTATTCCTTTGTATTTTAAAAAAGGAAAAATATTTTACTTTTAGTTCTTTTTTTTTTTCTACCTGTTTTCTTAAATGGGAGAAAAAGGAAGAAAGTGAAACTCAGAAATAAAGAGGAATATGCAGAATAGCAGGAATTTTCAGAAATTCAAGAAATAAAATTAGGTTTTTCTTTTCTTCATCTATTAGAGTCCGGCCTGAGCATTGCTTGTGATAATTACAATGCCACTGTACAGTGTGGATCAGGTGAAGTTATTCAAATTAAAGAGAGCTTCTATGGCCGGAAGACCCCTCACTACTGTGTATCAGAGACTGCTCTCCAGTATGAGACAGATGAAGACTGCAGCTGGATCAGTGTCAAGGATGAAGTAGCAGGTAGTATCTTGTGGCATTGTTTGCCAGAAGCATTGAGTACATACCACAGTTCCTGGTCCCTAAAATATTTTATCTTGTATTTCACTAGAGTTAATGAATAGGGAAGTGAATTATTTCTAAAATAGAGGGACTCTAATGTCTCTTATGACAATCAAAAACCACTAGTTCATATGAAATGCTCCCTCTTTCCAGGCCAGTGTCATGGTCTTCAGGCCTGTCAAGTGTCAGCAGATGGTATTTTCTTTGGAGATCCTTGTCCAGCTGCTGGAAGCTATCTATCTATTGAATACCACTGCAAGGAAGGTAAGAATGCCAAAAGGCTGTTGTTTTTTGCTGTAAAATTGATATTTATTCTAAAAATCACTGCTCCATCCTCAGGGAAGAACCCTGAGAAGTGTGTACTACCAAAAAGGAGCATGAAAACATTGCTTCCCTGTCCTACCTAAGGGGTACAAAGACAGGAAATTCAAACACAAAACATGCTTAAATTAGATTATGTTCCAATAAGAATCTTGACAAGTAGGTATGGAAAAGAATCAGCTCCCTTATACACCACCAATGTAGCATATTAGCAGCAGCATCAACTCTATTTTGGAGAAGGCCTGCTCTCAATGTATGAAAATTATCTGAATTATGTAAGAAATGGAGACAAATATGGCACTGAATTCTGTCATTATGTTTTGCAGGTCTGCAGCTGACTGTAACAGATACATGCTTTGTCTTTGAGAATATCACAATCAGTTTGAACTGGCTGCTCACTCCATACTTTGGCAACCTCTCCTGTATCATTAGCACTGGAGATGGACACACTATTGATCCTTACTACCCTCTAACGTAAGATATATCCTTCATGTATCATCAGACAACCAGTAAACTTCACTGCTTACATTTTATTGAAGTCTCTTAAATGAGAAGCTAAAAATTAACTAGATTAATGATAGTCCATCCATACAAAATATTGGATTCTGCAGGAACTTGTTCTGAAATGAATACAAAATTGTATGTCAAGCTGCCATCCACAATCTTTCTGCTGCTTAAAGTGATTCTCATTTCTTACTAAGGGAATTTATTCCAGATCCTAAGCACACAAAATTGACTGAAAGCATGTCAGCACTTACCAAAGAAACAGGCAAGCAATTTCTTAAGTTTAAAGAGTATTTGGTCCTAGTGCTAGGGATGACAGAGTATGACTCATTTTTCTACTAATGGAATCCTACTGGTGCCAAGTAGAAATCTAAGGGTAGGAGAATGAAACCCAAAAAAGCAGTAATGTGCTAGAAATAGTAAACTAGGTGATACCATGATAAGAACATAAATAGTTCAATGAGAGTAGTGTCAAGGATATTACTTATTTGCCTTCCATTGTGTATGTCATTCAAGAAGGATATCATTAGGTTTTTTTAAACATCTTGTTGTGTCTGTTAGCCATAATAGCAGCTACCACAGTCTTCCTCATATCCTTTAATCTCCTACTGCTGTCACAAGAACAAAGGAGCAATCTTCAACCCTATGTAAACAAACAAGGGACTTGATTGATTGCAGAAGAGCTCACTCAGGTCAGAAATTTGGGAACTGTAACCAGTGTTATCACATAAGACTACAGATTTCCCAGGACAGTCTTCCACTCCAAGCAGCTGTTCTCTTTCCATCCTAGACTGGTCAGCAATGTCACGTATATGTATTCATCTCCTGGAGAATTTATTGTTTTTGTGGAATGCACCACCAGTGAATGGCATGTGATGGCACAGAAGCAGGTGATTGTTCAAGATAAGATGGATCAGCTAAGTATTACTGCGTGCTACAGCCAGTATGAAAGTGGGAGCAGTTCTCTGTGCCGTACTCTCTATGGGGACTTGTTGTGGATTCAAGCTGAGCTCAATGGAGGTGAGGCTAATCACTGCATGATTTAAAAAGCAGGCTAAATATTATGCTACCCATGGGATAGGAGGATTTTCATTATGCAAAACAATACTTCTTTTTAGCAAATATTATCCCTTTAGTTGTTGCATTCCTGCAATGGAATGCTCTCAGCTCCATTGGAGGGATTCTTTCTCAGAGCTATTATACCACCTCAAACGTGAGGATAAGCCATTTTTCCCTCTACAAAAAGCTGACAAAGCATGAGCATAACTTCAGGCACAAGAACCCACATTAATCCATTAGGAACATATCCATATTTCAAGTTAGGAATCCATAGAATTATTCTCTAATAGAAGGCAAGAAGATTCCATGTTGTGCTGGTACATTTGCTGATAGATATTCTGTTTTCACTTCAAGTTCCTGGCACCCACATATAGGCTTAAAAAAAAAATTTGGTAGCATGTGTTTGAATTCTCCTGGCTGCTTCTCTCCCAGCAGAAAACAGGGGATAGACTTCCCCAGGGAACCATCTAGAGAAGCAGGAAATCTTGCATAACCCCACTGTTGTTATGACTCCTTTATAAATCCCTGAGTGCTGCCCATGGTCTGTTACACAAGCTGTGACAAATTTTGAACTGTCTGTTTGCAGGCAATGGAGTGACCTATACGATATTAGCTGATAACATCACACTTGCTGAATCCACTGCAAAGGAAGGAATTGTCCCTCACAATCTGACACTGGACAGTGTCTCTCAAGAACTGCTTGGCCCAGGGATACACCAACTGGTAATCCGAGCATCCAGCAACACAACCACATCAGAGGTCTCTGAAAGGATCACTGTGCACTTAATTGAGGCAGTATCTGGTCTCCAGGCTGTATTAGCTTCTCACACTCTGCAGCTGGGGGAGAATGTGGAGATAAACGTCTCTGTGTCACATGGTGCCCCAGATAAGCTGGAATTTGAGGTGACTGGATCTAATGAAACTCAATCTCACAAAGAAGATGGTCCTCTTGGGGAACCCCGCACATACACCATTCCCATGCTCTCTGAAGGTACAGCATGCTCTTGTCTTCTGTGTTCCTGAGACTCAAATGAGTAGAGTTCACACAATTAGTCACAGCACCCTGGCACAATGGGCAATAATGTACAGCTGAATTAGTTAGCTTTTTAGCTGCTCAGATGTGGTGTGTAGAACAGCATGGTGAGCAATTTCTTACTGGCTTGGGAGGTAAAATATTCAACTGGTAAATGGATTCTCTGTAGGGAAACCAAAAGCAAGGCTTCACAAATTTTGGCAACTAAAAAGACACATTGAACCAGGGTTTATTTTTTCATTACAGAATCTGATTCAGGTACAATTGGTGACAATTTCCTGAATCACAAAGTGTTTTCCTCCTGTTTGTTCATATGTGTAACTTTTCAAGTTTACATTCCTCTGCACTTTACACTGCAGTAATTAATAATCTCAGGAGTTCTCAGTAGAGATGACAAAGTAAAGGGGAGCTTTTCTTTCTGCCAGTCTCCAACAAGTACTCTTTGTTGGGTTTACTTATGAATAAGAATTTTAGTAATTCTTTCATTACTAAGAAATCAAAGCCTTTAAAATGCATCCCAAATATGATGGACAAGTCTCACTGCTATTAATGACCTTTTGTATTTTCTAGGTACTTTCCTGGTGAAAGTGATAGCCAGGAATGCCTTCTCAGATGTGAGTCTGGATCTTGGGTTCATCACTGTGCTGGCAAAAAGTTCTCATAAAGAAGGTAACTGCATTAATTTCACAGTGCTTTGACCCTATGTCCTTGTGCAATCAGAGCACTTCATAGAGTGTTTATGCTTTGCATCTAGTAATTGTTTTCCTTCCAACAACAGTGCTAAAAACTTTTGTGGAGGCTTCTTCCTGATGAAGGCAGATTCCCTTGCTTTGAAGCAGTCATAAATTAGCATCATACTCTATATGTCATACATTGCACAGTTGCTGTTTGTCCTAGAACTAATTAGTGAAGTTCATGTCTTGGGACATAGTTCTGAAACCAGTAAATGTTTGCATCACAGCAGTCTCTGTTTTATTAGCTGTCAGTAAATGCTTCTGGATGGCTCATCCTTATATTTACAAAAGCAGATTATACCAGGTATAAGCTGACTTTGGTACTAATCCTACTGAGAATTTCCCTCAATTTTTCTTAGTACATTGATGAAACTCCATCAACTGCTGTGAATCTATTTTGATTTACACCATCATGTTTGAACAACCAGGATCATCTTCTCTATAGGATGTGACCAGCCTGTTGTTACAATTTTACCTGTTGTAACTGGGGTGTTCATGACAGTTCTAGACTCCGATTGCTGTAGCCCTGTCTTTCAGACTGCTGGTGGTCAAATTCTTTGTATTTAAGTTAGAGTCTCTGAGGATGTCTGAAAGCTTTACAGGTAGCACTAAATTACTCTGCTATTTTTCTATGTTAAACAGATTCTGCTAAGGAAGAAGGCAGCTCCAAAACAAATATCCAAAAGACAATTGTGAGTATTACTTAAGGATCTTGCTTTAAAGTTAAAATGCTTAGAAAGAATTTGTATCAGTAGAAGTGCTGCACCACTCTTGTAAGAAAACAGAGCATCAGATGAAAATAAACCTAGTTCAAAACTAAATTTATCATTCAGTTGCATGGAAAGACAAATTTAACCCTCCTCCTCCTTTTCTTCATCATGTGTACAATCCAGACAAAAAAGAATGTATTAGAAGATATACCAGAAGACAAATGATTGTACAAGAGTTAAGAGTCTTGGACAAGAAGTAGAAAATTAATGGGAATTGGTGTCCTAAGTACCTGCAATAGTTTTGAAAATGGGAGCCAGTTAGGAGTATTTTTGCCATACAATCTCTCTGTGCCATCTGCTTCTATTGCATCCATCCCATTAGGGAAAGACCATTTAAACTACAGATGTGCATACAGTGATTTGGGATTTAAACCTTCAGACCCTCTTCATTAAGAAAAAAGCAAGAAATGTGTGTTCATTCATGTTCCCATCCCAACTGATACATTTATTTATTATTCAGAGTCACAAGAAAAAAACCAAAATATATGTAAAACCAAGTCATCACGTGGATCCTTTCACAACTGTTACACTTGGCTGGCCAGACAACAGCAACAATCCTCGTTTTCTCTGGTCCTGTGGTATGTGCATTTCCTGAACCTTTCCATCAGCTTCTCTTTGATTATAACAAATTCATGTCAGATCAACTGATGAAAATGTAACCCCAACATGGTTTTCTGTCCGGCTTTGAAGTTTGCCACTCACTGTACATAAAGAATATCCTTTTATCTTATTTTGGTTTTAATGCTGAACTAATTATGGTATATAACATGGCACAGTATTATTTGTTGTCCTTTCCTAAAGGTTTCCTCCTAGCTTTCAATTTTTCAAGATCTGCTTATCACACTCATAGCAAAGAACTAATCCCAAGCGATTTACATAGCTAGGCATTTGCAGGGTACATGTGCCTCAATAAAACAGCAATAATTAGCATCAAGCACAATGCAGAAACATTTATAGTTGAAAATTGGATTATTCAGGGTGTCTGTGTTCTATCCCCATATTTATCCTTGACCTCATACATTCCTTTGAAGAGTGTACCATGAACTCTGATGACTCACCTTTTCAATAGGGTTCAGGAAACTTCGTTCATCTATAAAGTTCTTTGAAACCTATGGCAGAAAAGCCTTTTATAAGAGAGACAGGATCTTGTGACTATCCTCATTATGAAGGAAATGTTTTGCAGGGGCTTGCTGGCCTGAGTGGAATCAGTGTGTGCAGCAACAAATAATCCTGACCAATCAAACTGAGGTGCAGATCCCACCTTCCTGCCTTCCTCCTCCAAAGTCAGCAGTGACTGTCAGGGTTACAGTCCGAAATCATGACAATGAAGAGAAGCAGGATGAGCAATGTCTCTATGTGACTGCAAAAGAAGAGCTGCCACTAGAAATCAGGTCTGTTTCTAATCCATGGTATTCACTGGATTATATTATCCCTACACAAGCATAGTGCAAGGTCACAATTTTCCATTATAACAATAATAAAGGAATAAAGAACTTACTGTTGTAAATCTACTTATAATTTACCATCATAGGAATTCCAGAAAAAAAGGGTCTTGTTGCATTTTCCAGTTCACATTTCTGCACATGATCTTTTTATAAACTGAATAACATTCTTCCAACACCATTTAGTTTTTGACTCAACTACAACCTCTCAATATAGGAGATTTCCATATACAAACTTCATTGAAACAATGGGAACAAAGGTTTTAAATTCCTACTACACATCCAGATACATACTCATTAATTCTTTTAAAAAATCTGTTTGTCAGGAGAACATCAATAGTTCGTGAGTTCTCAGCTTGTTGAAAATGCAGATGAATGTTCCTAAACCTCTGGCTTTAGAATTAAATATTTTAGGTATTAGTGAGTCACATGCCACCTGTTTCATATTGCAGCTCCTTAAGCAATCAACACCAAGAAATGATGTCTCTAACTACCATCATAATTTCTTACAGGTGTGAGGCAAACTGCAACCCAGTGAATGCCAGTGAGGATGTTGTGCTGAGTGTCTCTGGACAGGACTACCAGGCCACATACTATAACTGGTATTTAGATAAAATGTTCCAAAACAAGGTGAGAACATCAGCTTTGTCAGAAATACTGCACACACAAAAAGAAACATCCATCCTGAGGGAATACCATGTGGGCTTAGAGAGGTATTTTGCAAATAGATGCTTTGAAAACATTAGTGAAGACCAAGAAAAGGGAGTGACAGGTTTGGGAGGGGTTATAAGGGCACTGACAAATCACAACAGAAATCATGGCAAAGAGCCTCTACTGTCATGTTTTCTTTTCTGTTTAATTTTCCAGTTTACACCCCTCCCTCGAGCCTGTGGCCTGACTGGTTTCCGTCAGAACTCTTTGAATTTGCTTCAAAGCAACACATCTGTATTGAAAATGAACAGTTCCTTCTTGCAGACAGAGGGAGAAGCTTTTCAGATTAAAGTAACAGGTAGGGGCAAGCAGGGTTTTTCAGACTCCTTTGTGATAGTTTCTGCCATCATGACATCACCCTGACGTTACACGCTCAGTCTCACAGACAAATCAGTTAAATCATTCCACAAGTTGGAAGCTGTTACTTTGTATGTGGGTTCTTTAAAATAATAAAAAGCTACTGCAGAGCAAGACAAATTCAATTACCTTACTCCAAGCTGTCAATAACTTTGTTAAGGCTCATCTGGAGTTGAAGTTATGCTAAATACACAGCCTTTCGGTATAATGCAAACATCTTTTTATTACTTCTCCTATTCTGGCTTATTCAGCAGAGGGATTTCATTTCATCTACCTGAATAAACAGCATCATTGCTAGACTAGGTGAGATCAATGTTTAAAGAACAGTGCCGCTGGGGCAAAATTATTGCTGATGTTCTGCTCCCTCCCCTCCCAGCAATGACTCAGCGTGGCTACCGGCAGGGAACATACCTTGTCAGCACCGTGCCTCCACCACACATCCCCACTTGTGCTGTGTCTCCTGCACAGGGATCCGTGCTCACCGAGTTCACAGTCTCCTGCAGCACTCCTTGCTCAGTGGATTCATGCCAGCCCAGTCATAACAGGCAGCTCACATACTGCTTCTTCCTGAAACCAAGTGAGTCCTGGGGTGAACTGTCTGGCTAAACACTTCCCTTCGTCTCTCTCTTACTGGTGTTAACAAGAGCTAAGGCACAACCTGCTTCTGCTCCCCAGAGAAACTCAGTCCCCCAGTATAACACAGAACAAGCGAAGAGTCCCCTGTTCCTGGAGGACAGGAGATGTCTGTGTGGTGTCTGGTAGATGACCTTCTCTTTCCTTTTTCAGATTCTCTCCTGCACTGTGGCTTGGATCCTGAACTCTCCCCAGTTTATCTTCCACTTGGAGAAAAGGAAAATAATTTTGTTTTACATCTGACAATTACTGTTAGCAACAACTATGGTGGTACAGCTCAGACAAATGCTTCAGTGAAGGTACACAGAAAAACGATGTTATTTCAAGGACTCTCAGTGCGATAGCTAATCTGCAATTCATTTGGAGCTTCATTTTGTACTTATCACTTGAGTCTAAATGTCCCATAATCACCACTTTCCACTGTAGACTAAAGGTAGTCAAAAGAATCTTCTGCTGTTCTTACTGTAGGATGGAAGCTTAAATGATTTGGCCATTGGGCAGCATAACCTGTGTTTAATGTGTCTGGAGTTATCTACATAGGCTCCCAAAATTCCTCCTTCTGCCTCAGTAAGGAAATCCTTATCAGGCCACTAAAACTCAAATTTAAACAAGGGGGGGGGACAGTTCCTGTCCTACTCTAGCTAGGATGTAAATAGTGTGATTGTAGAAGTAGTTCTAAGAGAATTATAACAGCACTAGCAGTATGAAGAGTGTCTGATTTCTTCACCAGGTTGGATACGAAGATAAGACAGATGGGAACCTGACACTGCAGGCTGTTGTATCTGAGAAGGCAAACACCATACTAAATAATGGGAACAGCACAATGAATCTTTTCCAGCTGTATAAGTCAGTGGTATCAGTCCTTAATCAGGAGACCAAAGGAAAAAGCTTTAACATATCTTTACAGATGGACACACGAAAAGAGGTGAGGTAGACACTTGTGTTTTTGCCACACAATGCAATATAATAATTTTTTTTCACAGCTCTTAAATAATTAAAAGCTCATACAGCTCCTCCCTGCTTGAAATCAATTGTGATTTCAAGTTACTAGTATCTGCCTCAGTGTTTGGCACAGATTTCAACTGTTTTTTGCTATTTGCCCACATAAATAATTTGGTTTATCATCCATGGTAACAGAATTTACTCTCAGTTGTTATTGACTTAAATTAATTTGGATTAACTTTCTAACATCAAAATCAATTTGATTTTCCACAATATTAAAAAATGACATCTCCAGCTGAGGAAATATCCCGTCTAAGTTACACAAAAAGTACTGGAAAGCCAATAATTGTAGTTTGTTCCTTTTAGCTACCAGATTATGTCTCAGTTATAAGCTTTTATTTGTAGAGTGCTTTGAGTGCCTTCATTGAAAAGATCTAGAGAAATGCAACATATCCTTCAGTTCAGATTTGCTGTTTGAGTAACATCAATCATATCTTCACTCTGCTTTTCTCTGAAAGTGGTGTCTACACAGTAATTCACATACATTAATACAGTTTCTCAGAAGTATCTCTCCTTGCTGTTAATGGATGTGAAGTGTGTCAGGTGCTAACATGAAACTTATGATTATAGAATTACTAAGGCAAGTGGCATCTTGTCAGTAGGCCTAATAACAGTTCAACTGATTGTTGCTGTGAAGTCGTACTCTACTGCATAATTTACAGCAAGCCTGGCTTTCAATACACAGCACTATTTGCACACTCCTAATTAGCATCTTATTCCTTTGCCTAATTATCCCTTCTAATCCCAAGCTCCGAGGGCTGATGCTGACAAGTCTCTCTGCTGTTAACGTAACATCAATGCAGACTGCTCTCGTGATGTCAGAAGTCTTGAAAGAAATCACTTACAGGAGTGAAGAGCTGTCTGTCTCAGCACAGGTAAGAATCAATTCATCTTACATCTCCTCACCCTAACGGTGTAGACTCTGTTACTGCACCTCACTGACCTCTTTGTTGGCATTTGAATAACACAAAAATTAATTACACCCACAAGTAGTCCCATAAGATTACTTAGGTTGCAATATTCAGTAAATGACCCAAGTGTCACTTCTGTCATTTGTAGTACTGAGACATAGCAACTTTTCCCCTTGTTTCCCATGCAGGTAGAAGCTAGCAACACTCTAAAAGATGTCAGTGCTTCCTTGCTCACTGTAAGCACGGAGGACAGCAGAGATGATAAGAAGTTAAAAGACACAGCTAACTACCTATTCAGTGCAGTAAGCAATGTCCTTAAAGCCTCTGTAGAAATGAGAGCTACAAACATTTCAGTGTCAGAGGCAGAACAGGTAATTCCACTCCTTCACTTTTTGAGAAAGACCCCTTTGATTTTCTATTAAAAATTATGCAATGTGTTTATTTTATCCTATCCTTTTCTGTCTATCTGTGAATTGCCACAGTGTGCACAGTGCCCTTCCTGCATTGATCATGCTTTAATTTTCATCACAGCAAGGTCCAGGGCATGAACAAAATGTAAACTGAGAGAAAAGGTTATGAACTGTTTGAGCTTCCCCACGTAACACATAATCAGTATGTAATTAAGTCTTGCTTTTGTAAGTAACTCAACAAGAAAGTATGCAGCTGAAGGGCAATGATGTACAGAAGTGCAGGACTACCTTGCATCAAACTGATGCCATGTCTGTAGTGCTTCTAATTTTAATGAGCAGAAGTCATAAATAATAGAATATAAAAGTTAACGCTGTAAGATACATTTTTTTGCTGTCTGCTATGTTTTAATGTGAAATTGAGTTGTTGATTAAAGCAACTTTCTCTGAGATTGACTAGCACATCACCAAGTTTGCCAGCTCTGTAAGACACTGAAAATTAGTAAAAGGGAGTAAAAACATAGAATGTGCAACTTAATGATTCTGAAGGGCTTTGTTGCAAGTTCCATCCTCTAATCCTTTTCAAGAGTTCAGTGTCACAGCAGCTCCTGAATGCAGTAGAAAATCTACAGAGTGCCCTACTCTTTGGTAAAGAACCAGATGAGGAACCAACAGTCCTTACCACTCCTTCTGCCACAATGTATATTCACAGGTACGAGTAACAGCTTCTAACACCTAGGCCCCTGAAAGTCAATCAAACTTGTCCCAAATATTCATTAAATTGTGCTTAAATGGTACTACCAAACTAAATATTGCACAAAATGACAACTTCAACAGTGCAATGAGGCTGTCATTACTAATTGCAGTAAGAACAGCTTGGACTTCAGCCTCTACAAAGCCACCTTATAAATTCTTATGTTGTGTCTTCTTTGACCAATGGAGAATTTACTTCTATTTCCTGGACAAGGAAGTGGCTGCTTACCTTTGAAAACTCAGATCATGCCATTTAGGCTTTTCTTCTTTTCCACATTGCCAGTAATCACATATTATATAGAATTGTAACCAGCTTGACAGAAATAAATATAATCATGAGGAGCCTGATGAGCTTTCTCTGTTCCCTATAATCATCCCTAATTTGTTCCCCAAGAGGCTGGTTTTTATCTACATTTAAGTTTACATTCAAATCAAAAGAACGTTCACAAAGAAACCAGGTGCATCTCTCACATAAGTACATGTAATTGGGTACAACTTCCTAACCAGATACACCAATTGCACTCCTTTTTTGATGATTCTATGACAATTTTATGTGGATTACTGTGGTGGAGACAGATAATGTACAAATTATTTACTGGTGAAGTTGGAAATAGTTTTCCAGCTAAGTTATACTCATGAAGTGAGAAAGCTTTTTATCTAGACATGGAGACATCATGCTATTGATGGTTTTATTTTCTGGGGTTTGTTTTTATTTTTCTCTCTTCTATTCTGTTTTGCCTGTTTCCAACACTAATTGGACAGATTACGAACAGAAAACATGGATGGCACATCCATAAATATCTCTGATTCCAGCTCTGCCAGCTTTATCCTCCCATCTGCTTCCTCTCTCAGTGTTTCAGGAGCTGATGATGAAACAGTGGATATAAGGGTAAGTACACTGCTTTTGTCTGATTCAATGTGGTACAACTTACATTCTTGGATCACTTAGAATCCTTTGCCATTTAACAATTAATACACAAGCACGTAAATCACCCCTCCTGTCATGCCAAGAAACAAAACATTGAAAGTTTTTGGTGAAAGAAGCCTTCACTTATAATAATTGCATGAGGCTGGTTCAGCAAGCTAAGCAGCACTGAAAGCTTAAACTCCCCATCCCATCATCAATCCCTCACATACACCCCTGATTTTTATTTGCATGTCTAGAGAAAGTAATTGAATGAATCAATACCTATAAATTTAATTGCTGTTTATTTACATCTAATGCTCTGAAGAGGATACAACAGCCTAGAGTTCATATTGCCATTAAAACTGCAGCAGTCCTGTTTCATCCCAGCTAGAGATAAATGAGTTTGAGGGATCTAGATCCTGCCAGAGATAAAAGGCCTGCAAATAATTCATGATAACATATATCTCATTTGAATTGGAGTATGGGCATTTTACCCTAAGAAGAGTAGATTGCCTATTATTTTCATAATTTCTAAATGTCTTTCCAATTCATTTGACAATTTCATAAAACTCTACAATATCTATCAAATATGAGGTTTTTTTCATTTTGCCTTTTAAAGCTTTGCTAAAAGATGTCCAGAGCCCACTGAAACCAGTGAAAACACATCCATTGTCTTACCTGAGTGCTAGGGAAGGGTCCTAAATCCTCTCATTGGACTGATGACTCTGACATAGTCTTCTGTGCATTGCTATCATAGCTTCTGTTCCTCGTCCCATGTGGGGTGCCATGGCCAGCACTGGTGGAGGCTTAGCAGTTACACTTTGGTATCTGTTCCCTAAAAGGCAAAAAGGTTATAATTAATGTAAATTAATATCCATTGTACTACTCTTCACATTTCAGAAGCAAAATAATTTTCAAGGGCTGGTATGGCCCACCTTAGAGACAAGGAAGCTTCTATTTAAATCTGTATACAGGCTTGTTTAAAGTTGAGTGATGTTTGGATCTGAGTTTGAACTTTATTTGTTCAGCAATTTAGACTGTGAATTTAATAAAACATTACCAGTAGCTCACAGCTGTTTGTTAATGTCTTGCTAACAGATGGTGAGCTTTGCAGTGAATCCATTTTTATCCAGTGACACCAGTTTTGACATCAGTGGAACAGTGGGAGGTCTAAGTCTTACTGGTTTGGATGGCATGATCATACCAGTCAGCAATCTTAAAGAAAATATTGAGGTAAACCCGCTTTTTTCCTGTCCTCTCCCTCTTTTCCCTTTTTAATTTTCTTTGTTCACAAACTTCCACTTTCGCTCTCTTCTGTGAAGTGACTGCAAAAAGTGATAGCATTCATTCCATTGTGTAATGGGATCATGGTGTCTGCACTTTTGATTCATGTGATTTGAGAAAAGAAACAACAAATATTTATGTCTTTTCTTTAAAAAGAAATACCTTACTCTTCATTTAAATGGATGTGAGAATGTGAATGGCTGTGGAAAATGACTCCAGACTACAGTCATCCCAAAACAACAGTGCAATGTCTGATTTCATCATCCAACAACTGTATGTTCATATTGCTACCTCTTGGGCTTCCTGGTCCATGTGTTAGTTGACATCTAAATTATTCATATTTGTACTTCATGCAAAAGTGATTTGTACTTTCACTGATAATCTCTGCTCTTTGTTCAGAAATGCACCAAAGGTCACAGACTTTATGATGAGTCCACACAGGTTTCTGATGAACTTTTCAGAGGTTAGCTGCCAGTGTCAGGAAAATTCCCTTGAAGCCAATATTTTTTGTTGCCATGCTTTTCTTGTGTTATGAAAAAAGCTTATCCACTGTGTGGCTGTACTGTTCTTAAAGGTAACAGAAGCTAAATGCTTTGCTACATTTAAAGCTATGTCTTTCTGTTTAAAAACAGATAATGTTACCAAGGCCTTCACCATCTCAGGAGGATAGGATTTTGCTGGATCTGGGCAATTTTAGCAGTTTTCGAGTCAACGTTACCTCAGAAAACACATCTATAGTGATCTACCTGGAATCTGAACAAGACATTCCACTAATACTCTACTTAGGGTATGGTTATCATCCAAATGAAACCAACTATGATATGAAAAATCATCTGTTCTGTAAGAAAACTACTGAAGGTAAGGAAACTTGTTGGTGATCCATGAATTTTTATGTTCTGAGTTTATGTAACCAAAAGAGTTTCACCATCCATAGTCAGATATGGGCTCTTAGGATAGGGAGAGCTCAGCCATAACTTCACAGCACATCCATATCCTTGCAGAATGAGGCTCAACCATGACTTCAGATGTCTAACTGGAAAGAAAAGAGTGGGCCACTTTGAACTATGAATTGCTAAGAATTACTTCATCCTTGTCTCTTCAGCTTGGTTGTTAGATTATATGCAATACAGCTGCATACTTCTGAATTAGCTTTTCTATGTATCTTTGAAACTAAAATATTTATGTTCAAGGTGGGACAAACACATGGGTTCTTAGCCCAGAAGAACTCATATTTGGAGAGGGAACCTACTATTTCATGGTTTTACAAGACATGGGAAAGGATTCCACAGTCTATGACAGGCTGACTATAGCTGTCACTTGTTTTGCATCCCACTGTGTGTTTTGGGACGAGCATCAGGGGAACTGGAACAGCTATGGATGTCACGTAAGTAAAAAGAAACAAAACATATTTCAACCATCATCTTGTAGTGAAATGATAGAATAAAATAAGATCATTTGAGATATTTCAATAAAGTGGAGAAG
This sequence comes from Turnix velox, assembly GCA_013400935.1. Lineage (NCBI taxonomy): Eukaryota > Metazoa > Chordata > Aves > Charadriiformes > Turnicidae > Turnix > Turnix velox. The sequence goes on from VZTY01031409.1 coordinate 461,984, forward strand.
TTCAGTCATAACAGACTAAAAATGACATTTCCATTTCAATCTCTTGGAATGAGCTTTCATAAAAGAAGAAATTGAGACATTTTGACAGGGCTGTGTTATATTATAATGCCTGTTTCTGGCTAGACATTAGAGCCAGTAATCCTTACTGGAACTTGAAGAATTCTCTTCTGTATAGCAGCTCTCCACACTAACTTACCAATCTCAGCACTGTCATTTTTTATTTATTAGGTAAATTATTTAATACTTTCAAACCAAATGTTATATCAGGAATTTTTTTCTGTTTTTCAGGTAGGACCAAAAACAAATCCCAGGAGCACACAGTGCCTCTGCAACCATCTGACCCTTTTTGGGAGCTCCTTCTTTGTCATTCCCAATGCCATAGATGTTAGCAAAACTGCCCAGCTATTTGGTACTTTTGTGGACAACCCCGTGGTGGTGACAACAGTGGGATGCATCATCCTGATATATGTGCTCGTAGTTATTTGGGCTCGAAGGAAAGACATCCAGGATAATGCCAAAGTGAGTCTTCAGCTCATAAAGACTGAATGTATTGACACCTATGCATGCTTTGCCCAGCCTGTTTTAATAGGAAATCTTCAATCAAACCTACTCTCTCCCCTGTAACTCTTGGTAGGGAAGCCTCTGCACTGCTCACAAGATGACAGATTCCTATCCATGGATTTAAGGAACCCTCAGTTACAAGCCAGCTAACATACAACTTGTATTTTGTTATTCTGCAGGTGAAAATCACAGTACTAGAAGACAATGATCCCTTTGCTCAGTACCGTTACCTTGTGACAGTTTTTACAGGACACCGCCGTGGGGCAGGCACAACCTCCCAGGTATCAATGACACTGTGTGATGAGACACTTTATATTTGGAGAACTGGATGAATAATGGAATACCTGAGGCTATTAAGCAGAATGCCACAAATGCATTGTCTAAGTGCTTAGATTTGATGAAAGGAGGAAGAGTATGTCAGAGGAATAATTCACAGGATCAAGTTGTGCAAGTCTTCATTTTGACATCTTACTCTCCAGGTGACTCTTACCCTCTATGGACTGGAAGGACAGAGTGAGCCACACCATCTAACTGATCCTGACACACCAGTATTTGAACGTGGAGGAGTGGATGTTTTCCTCCTCTGTACCTTATTCCCTCTTGGGGAACTGCAGAGTATTAGATTGTGGCATGATAATTCAGGGGACAGTCCATCCTGGTAAGTGGTGATCTAGAAATCCCGGGAGGAAAAGATCCACAAATATTTTTAATAATTCTAACACTTCTCCTTTTCTATCACTTGAAAATTACCTTTTGTATAGTTCCAGTGAAGCAAGAAACATTAGTTTCTCATTTTTGCAAATGAGAAATATCATTTCAAGTCAAACTCAAATCTACTCAAATTATGATCTAAGCTGCAGAACAAGGAGCACTTTCTATATCCTATATTCAATACAGGATGGATGTTTTCTGTGCCTTAGTTTAGCCACAACCTAAGAAGAGAGTGCTAGAGAGTGTCCTCCATAATCCTGTCAAGTCCTGAGTTTCCTAGCACTCAGTTGCACCTGAATGTGTCCTGTATGTTTTTCTAACAGGTATGTGAATCGAGTCTTGGTCCATGATCTAGCTTGGGATCAGAAATGGTACTTCCTCTGTAACTCTTGGCTAGCCATTGATATTGGAGAATGTGTCCTGGATAAAGTCTTCCCAGTAGCTACAGAGCAGGACATGAAACAGTTCAGGTACTTTCTGGTTTAAGGATCTTTTTTTTACTTTTGGAAGCAGTCAGTCTAGAAAAGCAAGTATGTGAAAAAAGATCAAATCTCTAGACAAAAATGAGATCAAGGGAGGTATTTTTATTGCCTTCAAAGGGCTCCCAAAGAAGAAAAGAGAAAGGCTGGTTAATAAGTCTTATCATGAGCCTAACAGTAATATTACACTGGAAATACTGGTGTTAGAGAAGGCTAACCACAAGGTCCACAGACACCAAAGCATCCTCTTATGCATCATTTCCCTCACAATTTATATAACTTTATATAACAATTTATATAACTGCTCATGATTAGGTTTCCCTTCGTAGTGTGGCCAGAGGGAAAGGACATAAGTAGCTGTGGCCATTCCACGCTAATCAAGCTGATATTTGGCAATCTCTCATAGTTATTATTTCTTCTCACAGTGCCTAAAAGCATGAACAGGTCAGGACCCTTAACTACAGCTTTATTTTTCCTTCCCCTTTCTAAATATCCTTTTGATTTCCCTCTCCTCCTTCCCAGCAATCTCTTTTTCATGAAGACCTCCAAGGGTTTCCAGGACGGGCACATCTGGTATTCAGTTTTCAGCCGTTCTCCAAGAAGCTCCTTCACACGAGCACAGCGTGTGTCATGCTGCTTCTCTCTGCTTCTCTGCACCATGCTGACCAGCATCATGTTCTGGGGTGTGCCAAAGGACCCAGCTGAGCAGAAAATGGATTTGGGTAATAATCATCGCTGTTGCTTGAGCAAGGAAATACATAGACAGCAGAATCTAGAACCAGGACAGTTTTCACAAGAGAGAGATCTGATGCTCCCTGGGGTTGTTGTTATTATTATTATTCCACCTCTCTTGACAGGTAAGATAGAGTTCACATGGCAGGAAGTGATGATTGGCTTAGAGAGCTCCCTCCTCATGTTCCCCATCAACCTGCTCATTGTGCAGATCTTCAGGAATGTACGATCACGGCCAGTCATAGAAGGAAGAGAAAAGAAGCCAGGAAAAAGTGGCCGAGTGTCCCCAAGAGTACCTCCTACCCCTCAGGCCACCCAAGCTGTCTCACTCACTCCAGAGGCTGTGACAAAGGCAAGTCCCTGTGGGTGCTCCCCAGTGAGTCCTGCACCCCTCAGATGCCCTTCAGCTTGTCTGAAGAGAAAAGACAATTGAACACTAGTACAAAGCCCTCACTTATAGAATCATAGAAGAGTCTGGGTTGGAAGGGACCTTAAAGATCAACGAGTTCCAACCCCCCTGCCATAGGCAGGGACCCCTCCCCCTACACCAGGCTGCTCAGTGCCTTGTCCAGCCTGGTCTTGAACACCTCCAGAGAGGGGGCATCCGCAACCTCTCTGGGCAACCTGTTCCAGTGCTTCACCACCCTCTCTGTAAAGAATTTCTTTCTTCTGTCAAGTCTAAATCTACCCCCTTCCAATTTGCATCCATTGTTTCTAGTCCTCCCATCCCATATCATATTATAGAATCATAGAAGAGTCTGGGTTGGAAGGGACCTTAAAGATCATCATGCATGGAATCCCCAACCTTATTAAGATCTGCCTATTTACATCCCAGCCCTTGCACAAGTATTATGTGCAACCAAAATCACTGTGTTCAGGAGATAAAATACACATTAAGCAAGACAGTGGAGATAAAGGTATCACAGACCTCATCTTTTTCAGCTGAGGCCCTCAGGCAAGTAAGCTGTATTTTTCTATCCTGAAACCTCATTGAACTCATTGAAAACTTCCTGTCCCATCCACCACTGTGGAATTAGCAATTGGTGCAGCTCCCAGCCAGGGGTGCTTTCATATCACATCAGTTAAAGTTGCTGCAGCCAGAGTCACTGCTGTGTCACTGCTGTCTTTTCTAGGATATAAGAAGAATTGCCAACTCACTCTTTAAAGTCCTGAAGACTCCATCTCTCACTCTAGTATCAGATCTTGGAAAATCAACTAACATCAACACACTATTGGCATTGGTTGAGGACACAATCTGCCAGCAGAACAGAGTTGGGCAAGAGTTTTATGATGTGAGCCAAAAGAAGGATGACCCTATAATTGTCACATTAGGTGCTATGGATATACAAGGTAAACAACACAACATGCCTACTGAAACCTTTGTAGTGAAAATTATGGTAAAGCTGGATGTGATGGCTCTTCTTACATTTTGACTCAAAGGCAATTACTGAATAGTTGAGGTGCAACAGATCTCTGGAGATTGTCTAGTCTAACAACCTGCTCTGAGCAAGGTCAGCTGGAGCAGTCTGCTCAGGATCACATCTAGCTGGATGCTGAGTATCTTCAAGGATGTCTCCACAAAGACACATAGACTCACAACTATCAATTATTTCACAGCCATTTTTTCCTGTTTTTTTTTAGTTCCTAGCCTTGTGCTGTTGTTACTTCCAGTCTGACTTTTAACTTAGGTATTTATTCACTTTCAATTAAACAATATTACATAAGTAAACAATCCCACTGATTTCATTAAGATTTGCATTTGGCTTTCCCAATGACTGTACCAAGCTACTAATTGCATAGGTAAACTATGAACAAACTAGCATTTGATCTTATCTGCCTTCTTTATTGAGGTTTTAGTACCTCTCTGTCTTACTAAGTTGTCTCCTGACAACAGATCTGGCCCATTCCAACAGAAAAGCATTAAAGCTCTAGTACTGAAGTTGCTTTTGCACTTTATTTTGTCAATTTGTAAGCTTGAGCTCCAATTCTGCTAACCTTTGTACTGAATAATATTTTAATCTTGAGATAACTATACTGATTTTTCTTTAATTTTTTTTTTAATTCTTCAACTGCAGAAAAAACAAGAAGCCCAACTCCAGAGAAGAGAATGTGTGAGCGACTGAAATACAGTGATTACAATCGCTGCTTGTACATGCAACTCCAACATGTAGAGATGGAGCTGGAATTATTGGGGCCTCATAAATTTCAGATGCCTCAGAGTTACACACAAGCTGTTTGTCAAATTCAGCACATGAAGAACCTCCTAGAGAATCAGATCTGCTCATCAGCATCCATCAGTGAGAGGTGATCTGGTCTCCTTCTCAATAGGAGTAAATTCAGGCTGTGAATTCAGAACTGCTCAGGATGATGGAGCCCTAATAACTACTGATTAATATATGATAGATAACTACTATTATAGTTGTAGAAACATGATTTACTATTCCATTATTGTAGGAGAAATGAAGAAATCTCAATGTAGTGCAAGCTGCACACAAAAGCAATAATGACAGAACATCACTTGGTGTCATTTTTGCCTCCAAAATTGAATGTTGCAATACAGTGCTAGGGCTAGATAACCATTGACCTCCAAAGTCTCTGTCAACTNCGAACGTTGCAATACAGTGCTGCATCATAGTAAAGGGCTAGATAACCACTGACCTCCAAAGTCTCTGTCAACTCTTAAAATGTATGGATAAAAAGTAACAAGCAGACAAAAACAATTCAGTGACATCTGATAGTTAAGATGGGGATACTGAAAACAATATCACTAATTATCTCTCTGGCCTTTTTAATGGTTCAAGAGATGCACCCAGCAGCTAAAATGCATTTATGGTTTTATTTGTCAATATTTCTACTGGAGGCTCAATGATGCATGAACTGATCTCTGCACACTGTACTTCTTGCTATCCAAACATCCCACGTTATATGCATTAGTTAAAGCAACTTTGAATGTTTTCATTGAGATTTTAAACTGAACCACTGAACCCTAAGACTGTAATTTTGGCTTCTGCTCCCCTGTGGTCTGATTTTTCTTTTCTTCCTCTTGTTGACTCTCAAGGTGGTCCCTTACTCCAAGCTTCTGTGGTGATGGCAAGAAAAGTTCTTCCAAAGGGCTGCCCTGGTGGTTTGTGTTCATTGGTTGGTTCCTTGTTGCAGCTACCAGTGGCGTATCTGGTTTCTTTACCATGCTCTATGGGTTGCATTACGGCAAGGAGAACTCCATCAAGTGGCTGATCTCCATGGCCATCTCCTTCTTGGAAAGTCTTTTTGTCACACAGCCCTTAAAGGTGAGATCCTCAGAAATGCAACCACTGGCAAACAAGAACTTACTCTGATGTCATTTCAGACAATTTAATGTGATCTAAAGAACCACAGGACTTAACATGTAAAATGAGAAGTCTTAAAACAAAAGCCAGTGGGTGGTTTATAGAGTTCTGTTGCCTTTGTCTGACATTAACTCTCTTTGTCAGGGTTTAAGAGCTGATGAGGTTTCTGACCAGAGAAGAGGTGTCATGTGGCAAAATAATTTTAGCTGGATGGACCCCAGCTCTGTGCACTGCTCTCTTGCTCATGATCCTCATATGCTTGAGTTCAACAAAGACAAAGCACAGTGGTTTTCCAGCAGTGCCTGGTTCCAAAGAGATCCAGCTCAAAGCATGAGCTTCTTTTTATGAACTGACAATATGCTGAATCTATAGCTAATTCTTTCCAGGTGCTGGGATTTGCTGCTTTTTTTGCTCTGGTTCTGAAGAAGATAGAACATGAAGATGAAGAAAATACAGCTATTGGGGGGCCTTTATCTGCACCAGGTAACTACCAGTAAAGTGAGAAATTGCTGAAGAAAGTGAAGGGTTCTCCAAGCTTAGGAGTGTTTTATGTCCAAACATGTGACTCAGCTCAACCAAGAATTGCATTGGTTATTGTTGTATACCTTATCTTAGCTGACAAGATCAGCAGAAATCTCTAGAATCATAGGTGCTGTGACTATGTGCAGAAGTTGGAACAAATCTAAATAACTGATTTTGTGCCAGCTGGAAAAAATAGAAAGATTGTAGTACATTTAAGTAAAATAAATCTTGCAGAATGCTTAATACCTCTATTAAGCCCACAAGATCAAAAAGATACAGATCAACCTGCTTGCTTATCCTTTCACCACTGCAAACATATGTACATGCACAATCTCCCCTAGTCCTGTTGTAAGATTGCCCTATTACTGAAGGACTGAATTGCTTGAAGCCATTATAATAAAAATCAATTAATCGCCACTATTGGTAAGGAGTAACCATGCCGAAATATTTTAGCTCTCACATCAGAAGTAAGAAAAATCAGATATAGAAGGAGACTTGCACTGGCTCTGTGCACACATCTCAGTATTCAAGGCATGCCTTGCAACAAAACACGTAACTANATGTGACTCAGCTCAACCAAGAATTGCACTGGTTATTGTTGTATACCTTATCTTAGCTGACAAAATCAGCAGAAATCTCTGGAATCATAGGTTCTGTGACTATGTGCAGAAGTTGGAACAAATCTAAATAACTGATTTTGTGCCAGCTGGAAAAAATTGTAGTACATTTAAGTAAAATAAATCTTGCAGAACGCTTAATACCTCTATTAAGCCCACAAGACCAAAAAGATACAGATCAACCTGCTTGCTTATCCTTTCACCACTGCAAACATATGTACATGCACAATCTCCCCTAGTCCTGTTGTAAGATTGCCCTATTACTGAAGGACTGAATTGCTTGAAGCCATTATAATAAAAATCAATTAATCGCCACTATTGGTAAGGAGTAACCATGCCGAAATATTTTAGCTCTCACATCAGAAGTAAGAAAAATCAGATATAGAAGGAGACTTGCACTGGCTCTGTGCACACATCTCAGTATTCAAGGCATGCCTTGCAACAAAACACGTAACTATTCCATGACTTAGTGAAAATAAACAGCACAAAGTGTGCTCTTCATCTAGATTGGTAGATCTTTATCTGACAAGCATACTTACAACTCTCTCTCCAGGAAATTTCCCACTTCTCTTAAGTCTTTTATCTAAGCTCTCATTTTGCATACTTTTCCACAACCACAGTTACCTGTAAAACTCCCATAAATTGAACAGTGCAATCACAGTTGTGTCTAAAAAAAGCTGACACCAGCACACAGGTATCCTAGAGCATTGCATATAATCTTAATCTACAGTTTCCTCTCTGATTAACAGACTCAGGCTCTGAAAACATCCTCTTCTGAGATACTCAGCCCGGAGAGAAACACCTGGGCATAAACTAACACATTATGTACTGTGGTAAATGTTTAAATCACATCATCTGCCTTCCTAAGGGAAAGCATTAAATAGAACTGCTTCCTCATAACATCTAAAGAAAGTAAGACATAGATGATTTGTTAACTAATTCCAGGGTTTACTGCTGTCACTCACAGGTGATTCAAATCCTCTCCTTGGAGCCCGAAGGGACAGTAGAAGCACCATTTACCAGCCTCCTCCTGCAGTTGACGTGGAGAAAATGAAAATAAGCTGCATAAAGGAGAAGAAAGCATTTGCCCTCATTAGAGAAATCTTGGGTATTAACTATATGTAGATTATCTTATTTTATTCAGTAGTATTCATTAGTATCTTTACATTAGTTTACATATTGTTCTTTTGGGTGAAAAAGTTTTGGTGTATCTTTAGCTTTCTGCCAGTCCTTATGGTATAGAGACAGGCAGTTCTGTGGCAGTTGCAGCTGAAAGGGGATGGGAGTATTATAGAATCCTGATGAAGGCTTGTTTTTATGGTAAAGAAACACATTATAGACACAGGAGAGATTAAAGAAGTTAGAAGGAGGTCAACAGGTAGATGAAGTGGAAATCAAAAGAGCATATGGAGGCCATGTTTCTAAAAGCAGACAGTATCTATAGACAGTTATTTATATCCTAGTTTTACTTCCTCTAAAAATAATGGGAGAAAATGGGTTCACACTGGAACAGAGGAGGTTCCACAGAAATATAAGAAGAAACTTTTTCACAGTGAGATTGACAGAACACTGGAACAGGCTGCTCAGAGAAGTTGTGGATTCTCCTTCTCTGGAGCCATCCAAAGCCCGTCTGGATATGTTCCTGTGTGACCTGGTCTGAGTGTTCCTGCTCCAGCAAGGGGAGTGGGCTTGATCATCTCTTGAATTCCCTGCCAGTCCCTGATATCCTGTGATGCTGTGAAAATTACTTCAACTTCACTTGCAAAGTTAGACTACTCATTTTGTTTCAAGTTGTGATTACTATTAGTGTTCATCTAGGCTTTACACTTATTTTTTCAACTGCTACCCATGTTCCAAATGTGATTGACTTAAACTGCAGTCTGTTAAAGTGTCTTGTGCAAATTCATTAGCACTGGTCAGTCAGAGTCTAGCAAAGCATCTCCTTAACCTAGCAAGTGATGACAGCACTAACCATTCATGCAATCAATTTCAATAAGTGGGGCTAATTCTGACCTCACGTGAGCTGCCTCTTCTTGTTTTTTTCCAGCCTATCTGGGATTCCTATGGATGCTGTTACTGGTTGCCTATGGGCAGAGAGATCCCAATTCCTACTACTTAAACAAACACATTGAGAACAGTTTTACAGATGGATTCCATGATGTCTACAGTTATCAGGATTTTTTCACATGGGCAAACACTACCTTAGTCAAAAATCTTTATGGATCATATAAAGGTACAGAATCCCATTGTTTCACTTCAACCTGCCAGACTCAGAAACATTATCTTTTATACATACCCCTTACTTGCACATGCATATTTGACTGGAGAAAGAGACTGTGAGTGTGCAAGGCTAGTGTGAATTTTTATAATTAGTGGATTAAAAAAACTCTAAAGCTTGACCTCGACTTTAATGTGTCCTTATATTTTTCCATATGTTTAATATAATGCAAAAGTTTTGCACTGTAATGTCACATTTTTCACACTTCATACTACTTATTCTAGATACTCAGATATATGCCTCAGTTTTACCCAAGTTTCTCTCCACAATTCAAAAGAAGAATGGCAGATAGGTGTCACTACACAGCTTTTCCTCAGGGGAGCTCTGTTTGCATCATGTTTTATGTCAACTTGAAGGCTAATTACATGGTATCAGCAAGTTTCTAGCCACATCCAGTAATAATGTTTAAAAGTAAATATGGAAATACATTTGCAGAGTTGTTCAGTGGATATAACAATCACTGACTGATCAGCCAAATGAACCCTGCATTCAGGTACTCTGCTGGGTGACTCAAAGCAAGACACTTTTCTCCTTCAGGCTTCACTTTCCTTCAGTATAAAACACAGATACATAGCAGTACTGAGCTTTCTTATCTAAGAACTAAGTTCAAATTAACACAATAGATTAATATTCATTAATATTTTGCTTACACTGGTTTTTAGAAAAGAATCAACAGCAAAATATTAATGAATCAATGAATCATAAAATGAAGAAATATTATTAGTAGTTGTCATAGTTCTGTCATCTTACCAGTGCTGCTCTTATCCATCTCCTTTTCAGGATTCATTACAGATGGCAATTCCAAGCTGGTGGGTAGTGCTCGAATTCGTCAAGTAAGAGTAAGAGGAGACACTTGCCCTATTTCTCCCAGACTCCAGCATGTGATTGAGGAATGCCACGCTCCATATTCCTTACAAACAGAAGATACATTGGATTATGGGGAACGCTGGAATGCTTCAGTGTCTGACAACTCCTCTGACCTGAGTTCAGCATGGCAGTATCAGAGTCAGTCCAAACTGAGAGGACACCCCACCTGGGGCAAACTGGCCATCTACAAAGGAGGAGGATACACAGTTCATCTGGGAACTGACCCTAAAAATGCCTCCAGGTACTACTTGTATGCTTGTAAATTATTAGTGTACTGGCTGCAACATCAAGATCCCCTTTCTCTATGCTATTTAAGATTAAGTTCAGATTGCACCCCTATTTTCCTCCTGTACATTGTGCTGAATAGATAGATACTACTTGGAGCCATCTCTACAGTATTTGTTCATCCCACTCCATGCTAGGTAATGACCAGGATCCAAAATTAGAGCTAGATTATCAGATACTTGAGGCACCTCACATTTAGCACTGGCCAATACCTACAACTTGCTTCTCCACAGAAGCCAAAAGCAGCTTACCACCTAGACTAACAGCACAAGTATCTCCTGTACACAGACTTCATGGTCCAGATGTCCTTTTGAACATTTCACCTCTGGTTCACTCTTTTTCTCTGGTCATACCTGCCCTCTATGTGAAGCTTTCTTTCTTGTATGGATGAGATCACTGACTGTAAATTTTTTGGCAGAATTCTCCAGTACCTTTTCAACAATATCTGGCTAGATACCTTCACAAGAGCAGTGTTTGTTGAATTTACAGTCTACAATGCCAATGTGAACTTGTTCTGCATTATAAGCCTGATGTTTGAAACCAACGCTTTGGGTAAGAACATTTTTAAGCTACATGTTTCTGAAGACAGCAAGCAATTAACCTGCAGAATGCAGATTTATATGCTGTCATTGTTTGTCTAGTTCTTTATTTGGTAAGCAGAGGTGTTTGTAATCACTCTAACAATGACAGGATCAATGCAAAATTTATAAAGCATTTAAGGCCAATGTAGCATCACTGTAATACAGAGCATAATGGAATATCTTATGTTTGCTGTGGTCATCTGCTGATACAAAAAACATGGTACTGAAACTTAATCTCCAGAATTTACACAATAGGAAGAATATAAATGACGTTTCTTGATGCTTCATCTAATCAATACAATATTAAGACAAAAAGGGCAAATAACAATCTGTCTTTTTTGCTCCAGAAGACTTCTAATATATAGCAGTGTAGTCATATGTGATACATAATACATAATCTATATGCAGCAAAGAAAATAATGGAACCAGATTCTGGTTTGAAGACCACTGAAAAACACTTAATGTGAGCAGTAGCCTCACTCAGGATCGTCTCAGTATCAGAAAATGCTCAAGCCAGACAACAAAATTGAGCTAATTTTCTTCTTAGAATGAGAATGTGGTTTACATCCCTAGATATTCCTACATTTCTGCATTTGTAGTCCAATTCACACTTGGTCCAGGACAAATATTATACTATCATACAAGAGAGTACTAGTACTCTAAAAATGCCTGAAGTTTCTGTGAGAGGAAAAATTCAAAGAATAGTTGAAAAACTCACACAACCAAGTTTCAATCTCAGTTTGATAGTTGTATTCAATCTCACATTGTTGTCAATGTGAGCATGTAAGTCATACTGGTGAGCCAAATGTTTTGAATTAAAAACAAAGATGTAACTATCAGAGCACTAAGGTGAACATTGTTTTTTAGGGGCCTTCTTCACAAGTGCAGAGCTGCAAAGTATCCGGCTTTACACATACACCAGCAGTCTCCACATCTTTGTGGTTGCAGCAGAAGTAATCTATTTCCTCTTCATTGTGTACTACATGATAGTACAGGTGAGACTCGATGGAAAGTTCAGCTGACAGCACCTCCTTGTGTTTGGTTTTGATTTCATTTACAAAAACTTCAGGCTGCCCAAGAAAGGGTCTGAGCAGCCATCCTTGGAATTATTTAAATGATGAGTAGATAGAGTGCTGAGGGGCATGGTTTAGTGGTGGTGGATTTGGCAGTGTTACATTAATGATTGGACTCAATGATCTTACAGGTCCCTTCCAAACTAAATGATTCCATGATTCTATGACACTTTGTGATTTCAGTAGTGCTGCTGCTGCCTTGTGCCAGTGTAAGATTGAATCAGACACCATGTCTGTATTTAATAGAAAGACAATATTTCATTTGGCTGGAATGCTTCTTTTGAGAAAGATAAGAAAAAATCAGTGCAAGCTGTAGTTTTATCAATGAGCAGTAGTCTGCTTTACTGCAGAGGGGACAACCCCAGTCTTTAGAGGTGTATTGCATGACACACAGTCAAGAAACTGAAACAAGTCTAATTTCTTTTCACAGGGAAAACTGATGAAGACTTTGAGATGGAGATATTTCCAAAGCAAGTGGAACCTCCTGGAGATGGCCATTATACTGATGAGCTGGAGTGCCCTGTCAGTGTTTGTGAAACGGACAATCCTGGGGACACAAGACATCAGCTACTACCAGGAACACAAAGAGGAGTAAGTGCCAATGCTAGTTAGTGTATCCTTTGTTGGTGCTACTTGTACAGCAACAAATCTATTCTCTTTCCAGGCAGCAGCACGTGTGTGCTACATAATGCTATCCTATATTCATGAAGCCTGTATGTATTCCATGGCTTAGACATCTCTCAGCTCTAGCTAAAGTTGTGTGCAACTGAGCTTTTTGCATGCACACAGCAGGAAGTACAGATGGGAACATTCAGGGAATCACAGAATGGGCTGTGTTGGAAGGGTCCTAAAAGATCATCTAGTTCCAACCTCCCCTGCCATAGGCAGGGACACCTCCCACTAGATCAAGTTGCTCAGTGCCTTGTCCAGCCTGGCCTTAAACACCTCCAGGGACTGAGGAGGCATCCACAGCCTCTCTGGGCAACTGTCCAGTGTCTCACCACTCTCATAGGAAAGCCTGAATCTTCCCTCTTCCAATTTACATCCATTATTCCTAGCCCTGCCATCTCATATCCTATTAAAAAGTCCTACCCCTGCCCTTCTGTAGGTCCCCTTCAGATACTGATAAGCTACTATGAGATCCCAAAGCAAGAAATCAAGCTAGGCCTCCACTGAAAACAAGGGCAGAGTGACAGGCTCTTCCACCATGTTAATTTATGCATTTCAAAGGCTTCTGTGTGTATGGTCTATTACTTTTTTGTTGTTTTTTTTTTTCTTCCCAACAGCTGTGTAAGCTTTAATGAAACAGCAAGAGCTGATGCAGTTCTTGGCTACCTGATTGCATTCCTAGTGCTTCTCTCCACAGTGAAACTGTGGCATCTCCTGAGGCTCAATCCTAAACTAAACATGATCACTTCAACTCTAAGGAGGGCATGGGGTGATATCTCTGGGTTCATCACTGTTATTGCAATCATGTTCCTCGCCTATTCCATCGCTGTGAGTACCACTATTGACTGAAGTCTGCATCCAGGTACTGTCATGTTCAATGAATTATTTCTGGATGCTGAAAGCAATGCAGCTCTGAAAAATAAAAATAATAAAGCTGCCTATCTATATCTTAGGTCAGCAGCCCAAAAACCAATTCTTCAGTGTAAGTGAAAGTCAAGTTAAAACATCCATTCTTTGCAAACTAAAATTTGTTGCAAAAATCACACACTGAGATGAAAAAAATGGATTCTCTAAGTGTTATAGGTGTGACCTTGTCTGGTATTACCCTTATCTGTAAGCAGAAAAACATCCCAGAACACAAAAAAGTTTCACAGCTCTGATGACAAGCTGGGGGGGGTGGTTTCTCCGAATACAGTCATTAGTTGATCTTGCAGCAAGGATTGTGACCAGGACACATAGTATGCCCTCTTTCCTCTGCAGACTAACTTGATATTTGGCTGGAAGCTCTCCTCTTACAAAACTCTTTTTGATGCAGCAGAGACCATGGTCAGTCTTCAGCTGGGAATCTTCAACTATGAGGAGGTACTACCCCCAACTTTGAGAAGTTTATCATTGTATAATTAGCCCTTCAGCTATCAAGTATGCTTTGACTCAGCAGATAGAAAGATTTTCAGTTATTTTGCATGCTCCACAGCTTCCTTAGGCAGCCACCTTTTGTCACCAAGAAAAAGGCACTAAGTGATTTCTCATGTGTCATTTTGACCATCAGGAGACTCATAATGAACTTTTCATGGAGAAAGGTGCCCACATTTTAATTAGATATGCTAGTTTTGAGCAATTTCCTTAGAAAGCTCCAGAAAGAAATTTGCTCTGAACACACACTCAGTTGAAAGCTTAAAAGAGCAAGACCTCCCACCTTAGGTTACATTAGATTTTCTTATTCTTGACTTCTTCATTAAGTTCTTTCAAATATTGCAATACCCTTTGAACAGCTCATTGTGGATTAAGCTACACCTCAGACATCTCTGACTTTGAAGTTTCTCACCCCTTAGTCGATGTTTTCAGACCATGGATCCAATGGGATATGGGTAGGTTTGAAGATCAGTAATTGGGTACAAGGTTTTTCACTTCCACATCACACTCACATTGTTAATAATGAAAATATATCCTTACATTGCAGCTTACATAAAAATTAGGAGGGTTTAGGAGGGTTTTTTTGTTGAGATGTGTCCACAACAGTTTGACTGGGCTTCTTTGTAAACACACTACCAAATAAAAATCACTCAGATATTTCATCTACACTCTGAAAGCCAAGGCATGATGGATCTTCAGCTTTGAAAGCTTTCACTTTCATACCCTTAAAATCAAATGCAAACACTTAAGGAAACCCTATAGATTCCCCATATTCATATATATCTAAAATACTCTGTACAATATCATATCAAGTTAGGAAAGTGAATAAAGGAGAAAAAATACATAAATGTAGAATACATATATGTAGAATATAGGTAACATATATAGTGAAAACAAAGTATTTTCAGGGATAAACTCCTTATTGTATCTTTACTGCTTGGATGTTTGTTTTGGGGGATTTGGGTTTAGGGGTTTTTTTTATAGTGAAAACATGATGTCTTACCTTATTAATATCACAGGTCTTGGACTACAATCCAATTTTAGGCTCCTTCTTAATTGGATCCTGCATAATTTTCATGACATTTGTGGTACTGAATCTGTTCATTTCATTGATTCTGGTTGCTTTTGGTGAAGAGCAGAAGAACTACCAAGTATGTTCATCTAAACTCTGCTGCTGTATTTGCAGTGCTTACTCATGATTTAGGCATTCTGCCATCAGATGAAATCCATATAAACACAGTCCAATTCCTGAGAAGTCAAGATTCACCCATAGAGCACACTTCCAGATTTTCCATTGTCCATTCCTGTTCAGACAAGTTTCTATTCAGACCTGATTTGTAGCTTTCTCTTCATATTAAATCCAGGAAAAGCCTCAGATTTATGCTCCAAAATTGAAATTGGTATCAAAATTGCAACAACATACTTGAATGAGTATTCAACTCATCCAAACTATTGATAACATGGTGTAAATTCCAGCTTAGTACTCCAGTAACATCTGTTTTAAATAAAATCAAAGGAAACAAAACCCAAGAATATAGTTAATAGAAAGCAAGATATATTTAGTTTTTCTCGTTTGCTTTGTCTGCAAATGGTGGGCAGTTCATTCTGTGTACCAAAGCTCTGTGGCAGCTGGCAACTGAACTCCAGGCGTCTGTAGAAAGATTTCCATGTGCTTTGTCAGAGCAAAAACTTCTTTTGTAATGTACATGTTCACTCATGCCCAACCAGGACTTGTGTCCTGAATAATATAGTTGTGTGATGTTTTGCATTGGCAGTTACTGATGCTCTGTTGAGTGAGAGCTGGCTTATTCCACACCAAGTAGAGATTTTCTCTTGTGACTTTCTCTGGCTTCAGCAGAGATAGTATCTGCTTCTAGCCTGTGCATCTGAGTAACTTATTTCTCATTATTTTAGGCTTCAGAAGAAGAGGAGATTGTTGATCTAATGCTAATGAAACTTTTCAGTTTTTTGGGGATTAAATGCAAAAAGGAAGAGAACTCAGACATTTATAACCAACCGGGAAATCCTGCCAACAATTAGATGATTACTGCAATGGAAAGTCATTTATTTGTGGATGAAAGCTTCACCTTCTATCTATGAGCTGCAGTGCCTAGACTTAGTTTATCGTGGCTTCTGACTAAAAAACTGTGGCATTCAACCAGAAAAATGTTGCTGGCATGTTATTTTAGAGAATCCTAGAATTGTCCAGGTCGGAAGGGCCTTTTCAGACCATCAAGTGAATCTATGAACCCAACATTGACAAAAACCATCACTACACCATGTCTCTGTCACCACATCTATCCATCTTTTAAATATTTTCGGGGATGGAGACTCCACTACTTCCCTGGGCAGACTTTCTGGTGAAGAATTTTTTTCAAATATCCAGTCTAAACCTCCTCAGCACAACTTCAGGTCGTTTTCGCTCGTTACTTAAAAGAAAAGACAGAGCCCACCTCTCTGCATCCTCCTCTCGGTACTTGTAGAGAGTGAGGTCTCTCCTCAGCCTCTTCTCTGGACGAAACCCCAGCTCCTTCAGTCGCATTTTGGTGTATTAGCTAAGAAATAACGCTAAACCCAAGATAAAGTGTCCCACGCGTACTTCCTCCAGGATTAGTATCTGTATTTAATAAACACGGAGCGTTTGTTGCACCATTTGGCCAAAACCCGCTTGCTTTCGCCCAAACCAGCGCCATGGAAAGATGGCGACCCCCTCAGACCGCCTCCGGGGGGACACGAAGCCGCTTGACTCTGCGGCTGCCGCCCACCTTTCCCGAGGACGCGATCCATCCCCCTCGCAGCCGGGGCCACCGCTCAGGGGACCTGCCAGTGTCCCC
>VZTY01031409.1:478966-496889 GCA_013400935.1 Turnix velox
CCCTGACGGCCGCGGGTGGCGCCCGCCCCTCCGGGCGGGAGCTCTGCGCGGCACCGCCTCTCGGCCCGCCCCTGGCAAAGATGGCGTGGCGAGCGCTGTGGCGGGTCGGGGCAGTCCTGGCACCGCTCTGCCCGCGTCTGTCGCCGCCGCTGCGGGTTCCGGCGGCTCGGAGGCTGGCCACCAGCTCGCTGGTGCTGTCCGGTGAGTGGCGGCCGGGAGGCGGCGGGAGGGAGGCTCGGCCGGGATNAGCCTGCGGGAGCGGCCGGTGGCCAGGGGGGGGCCGTGGGCCCTTGTGCCCCCGCGGGCGGGCGGAGGGGGTGGCGGAGCCGGTCCCGGGGGGTCACGGGCAGTCTCTCGGCGGGGTGGCCGCGAGGGGAGCGGGGGACGCCTCTCAAGATGGCTGAAGGGCTGCGGGGGGCAATGGGTGCCAGCCCGCTTGTGCCGGGTCACACCTACCCCTTGTCCTGGTGCCGACCCTCTCCCCGTTCTCCTCCTGCCTGGAGGGGGGGCTGGTTCGTTGTCGTTAATGGAC
Source organism: Turnix velox (assembly GCA_013400935.1). Lineage (NCBI taxonomy): Eukaryota > Metazoa > Chordata > Aves > Charadriiformes > Turnicidae > Turnix > Turnix velox. The sequence goes on from VZTY01031409.1 coordinate 479,499, forward strand.
AGAAAACTTTTAAGCTCCTCTGGGTAGTGTAGTTTTAAAGCAGAGTAGCCCAGTCCCCTCCTGCTTTAGCCAAGTGGGCTGAGAATGGAGAGCATAAAGTTGCCAAAAGAAGAGGACAGAGAGTTTCTGTGGGACCTCCCGGCACAACGGGCATCATCCGTTACCCACGCCATCAGCAGCAGTGAGAGCCGGGCGGGGGGGATTGCTGTGAAAAGGCTTAACAGGGTCGTAAATATGCTTATTTTAAAACTATAAAGTAGAACTATGCCCTTCTCACAGTAACAGTGTCAACTGAGCGCAAATTCTTTTAAGTAGCAGTCGCCTACGTTAATTTGCTTTTGTTTTACATGGATCTTTGACAACATTAAACATGCAAAAGCAGACTCAGTAGGAAATGTCAGGGGAAGGAAGTGCATGAGGCTAACTAGGCTGCAGCTTAACTTCAGCCGCTGTCTCTAAGTAATGCTGTAATGCTGATTCTGTTTCTAATGGGGATTAATTGGCCTGCTCTGTAAGAGTAAAGAGGTTGTCAGAAACAAACTAAATCTGCTTGAAAAACCAATAAACTATCATAGCACTGCATAACTTTAAGTACACGTGTATGCTTTAGATTTATACTTTTGTTCAAGATACTTCAGTTGTTCCTGTACTTTATCAGCGACTATGTGATAGGACAGGAACTGTAATACTCTGAGAACACCTGCTGGGCTCCTGCCGTGTGGCTGAGCATGTAATGAGCAGAACAAAACGTTTCTGCAAATCGTGTGTGTTGTTTAAGATGTTTTCCGAGAAAAGCAAACTAAACTAAGCTCAGTTAAACGATTTTAAGCTAGTGTTTAAGCAAGCGACATGTCACTTCTTTCTGAAATACCACGTTTGTTTCATTTTAGCCCGCAAATTCACAGACAAGCATGAATGGATCACAGTGGAAAATGGCATTGGAACAGTAGGAATCAGCAATTTTGCACAGGTATTGATCTCCCCCCTCACCCCAGGCTGCAGTATTTATTTATGAGTACCTGCTCTTGTCCTTGCTCTTTGGACGGTTACAGGTTCTTATCATTCTGATTGCCCCTGCTGTGCACTGGCCATACTGTTTGGACTTGGATCTGTTGCATTATTTGTGAAGCATGTGCTGCCTCAGCATTCTGATACATTTTTAATCATTCCAGCTTGAGCCTATGGAGGGCTGAACTTGATGGGAAACTTGAGCAGAATTTAAAATCATCTTTATTACTTCAATTCTTTTAGGCCTGTGGAGTTTGTAGCTATATGAAGAGGGTATTTTTAGGCCAGATTTCCCTTGACAGTGAATACAGTGCTAAATTCTTCTGGCTAAAGAACAATTGCAATAGAACCATAGAATGGTTTGGGTTGGAAGAGACCTTAAAGATAATCTAGTTCCAAACCCCCTGCAGGGACACCTGCCACTAGACCAGGTTGCTCAGTGTCTCATCCAGCCTGGCCTTAAACCCTGCCAGAGAGGGGGCATCCACAACCTGTTCCAGAGTCTCACTCATCTCGTATCCTATTTAAATGTCCTACCCCAGCCTTTCTGTAGCCCCCTTCAGGTATTGATAAGTCACTAGGGGGTTCCTGAGCCTTCTCCAGGCTGAACAACCCCAACTCCTTCAGCCTGTCCTCATAAGGGAGGTGCTCCAGCCCTCTCATCATCTTTGTGCCTCTTCTGGACCTGCTCCAACAGCTCAAGAACACCATGGTGTTTATTTCTTATTCTAGGATAGAAACTCCTTTGGATTTTTTCTTTTATTTTGTCCTTGGGGTAAGTACTAGATTTTGAATGAGTCACAGACAATTCAGGATACAGGATAGAGATTTACTCTATATGAACCTTAAGAAAACTTAATGTGAGAAGCTATTGTAATGGAATTAATGTTTCTTAGGACAAGCTGCATTTCCTGTAATCTCGTTTTTTTCTGTAAAAAATTGTCCTAATACTCGGAGATCCCAATCTTGTGAGCAAGGACACTGGTCTGTGAAGAGGCCTATTCTGCTTCAGCCTATTCTTATGGTGATAAGGCTCCTCATTAAGTCATTGAGGACAAATACCTTAACAGCTCTCCAGCTGTCTGTGTCTCTGGGGAGGAATCTCTGTGTTGTCTTTCACATTGCAATGGAAGGAAATCCTCTGTGCTTTCTAACGAAGGGACAATTCCCTTAAATCATTAGTAACTTTGTCTTCAAGACAGTGGGTACTTTAGCTGAGGAGCAGATGTTATTTCTCGTTCTGCCTGAAGAAATAGAGCCTGTAACTCAGTTTGAGGGTTATCAACACTGTTATAGATAAATTTTAATTTTGCATTTGGGGCATGATTACAAATCAGTTTTTTCAAGTTCCTTGATGAACGAGGAAAAAGTGAGAAGCACGCAGTCCTTAAAGAATGAGAACTAAATTTCAAGATAGAGATTACTTACCTGCAGCTATTAGAGCTGCTATATCAGATCTCTCCTATCTGCAATTTAATGTATGCTTTGATGTGTTTATTTTTCTCTTAAGGAAGCATTAGGAGACGTTGTTTACTGTAGTCTTCCAGAAATTGGGACAAAATTGAGTAAACATGGTAAGTCTCCGCTGTAATTTCTAACAAAGCAATAATTTTACTCATCTCACTCTCCCTTAGAAATGATGAATTTTATGAAATAGCCTTTATGTTCATTAATATCATTATAGATCTTCAGGATGCAAAACAAATTCAGATGTTTCCATAAGAAACAACTTTAATTTCCAGTTCTCACAGTCAGACCACATGCAGTAGTGAAAAGCTCATTCAATTGTGAAAAAGTTTGTTTAAAAATAAAATACTTGAAATATCTTTTGTAATAACTGTATCTGTGTTCTATTTTTAATGTATTTATGCTTTTGATTTAGACTTAGCTTAGGCAAGCTTATGTGTATTTCTGTAATTACACACTTCATGAGTTGCACAATCTATTTGATATCAAGCTCTGATTTTTCTGGGAATACAGACACTCAGAAATTTTGGGGTATCAACTGTAATCATAGGGGTTTGCTTTTTAGTGATGTACAAATTGTTATATTCTTAATAATTTGGTTATTTTCCATTTTAAAGAAGAGGTAGAAAGGAAAGGTCTGTTCCTGTATTTACATGAGAGTATATGAAGAAAAGATTGTCATTAGCTTCAGATACTGCAGAGACAGAATGCAGATTTACTGAGGTAAATAGCAGACCATTTTTTGCCATCCTTCTTATGGAATCAGGTCTCTACTGAATTGTTTTGGTCAAATCTGCTTCACCACATTGAATGATGAATGCTAGGCAAAATGATTTCCGATAAGGGCTTTAATTAACCAACTTGTAGTTTTATCTGAAGGACTTTAACTTCCGTTTAATACTCTTTTGTACCCATTCTGGCTTCAGTCTGATTCCAGGCTTTCCCAGAACATGTTGTTCAGTGATTCCTTGTGCTGATGCCCATCTACTCCTCTGGCAGCTCTGCTTTCCTCCACTCTCTGTCTCTGCTTGAGGCTTAGAGTTATTCTGGACTAACATCACTCGAGGCACGTAACTGCCTATGAAACAGACTAAAGGGGGGAGCAGCTGGGTGATCCCAGTGCCATGCTTCTGAGCACTAATGTATTTTCCAGTGACTGCAAATCCAACACTTGTTAGTGTTTCTGAAATAAAACTGGGGTTCCTGAAATTGTGGCTGTTTTGTAACCAAATTGTGTCGAAAAATTATGTAGATAAAGGCCATATTTAGGCCTCCTTCAGCACAAGTTGAATGTGTTTCCTTCTAACATGATATAGTATTATATGCTGTAGGGCTTTAGCCAAAGCATTGCCCAAGAATAACTTGTGTTATCCAGGTTTCCAGTAATAATTCAGAAGCATGAACACCCAATTTAATCCTGCTGATCATTGCCATAAGGTTTGTGGATTCAATCTCTTGGCAGTTTTCCTTGCTCAAGATCAAGACACTTCTTCAATGGCTTGGTCATCACCACGAAGTCTGACTGAAAAAGTTAAAGCATTTTATTTTCCTCTTAGAAGTATTCCATCATATTCTGTTTTTCAGATGAGTTTGGAGCTTTGGAAAGTGTGAAAGCTGCTAGTGAACTCTACTCTCCTCTCTCAGGAGAAGTGACTGAGATTAATGCTGCCCTTGCAGATAATCCAGGACTCGTCAATAAATCTTGTTATCAAGATGGTAAGTTGGCATTTTTATCTTTCAATCCTGAATACCACCTGGATTCTTGCTATCACCAACAGCTCTGCAATTCCTAGTTCTTCCAGTTCAATGATGTGGAGGCTTAAATGGAATGTATTGAGTATAGTTTTGATGCAATAAAATTTAACATGAAAGCATGATTGTAACCTTTGCTGGCAGCTGCTTCACAATGGCTTTTTACAGACACTGGTGACTATTTTAAGTCTGTTTCCTTTTGATGGCCTTTCTCTTGTTCTTGTCACAGCTCATGATGCTGAGAGGTCAGGCTCTTCTGTGCCTTCTAGGCAGTGTCTCCTTGATGCCACAGTCAAAGGCAGTGCTAAATTAGACTGACTCAAAGAGCCATTGCTTATGACAGATTGTTTCTTTTTTAAAATATTGAAACATTGTTTTCTGTGCGTGAGAAATCCTCTTGATTGTGCCAGTGTTACAGGGCTGTATGCCCACTGGGAATGTTGTTCTAAGGCAGTAACAATGTAGGATATTAGCAACTGTGTTTCTTTTTCATTTCCTAACTGTAGGTTGGCTTATCAAGATGACTGTGGAAAACCCTGCTGAACTTGATGAACTGATGAATGAAGATGCCTATGAGAAATACGTAAAATCCATCGAGGACTGAGCTGGAATAATGAAATAAATCCATGTAAAATACTTCAGTGTAGTTTGTCATCAATCACTGAAATTCAGGACATCCTGCTTTGGCAACCTTTAATATACCACTTATAATCACATATACCAGACCCTAAATAATTGCAGTGATAAAGATGTTTAACATCTGCATACCTTCTTACCTGATTTGTGTAACGTTAGGATGTTATCTGTAATATTTTGAGAAGCAATATTTATTTGCTAAAATACATATCTTCCAAGATTCATTTGACATTCAAATTTAGTAATAGCAGCCTTAATAAGGTAATTCTGTAGTAGGCACATGACTGTTCTCTACATCTGCACCACAGCTGTTCCTGAAACACTTTTTAGTATGCTGGGAGCAACAGAAAAGCAGCATCTCCCTAATCTCCTAATATTTTTCCTAATTGTAGTTGCAAAGGTGATACCAAAAAAGAAGCCACTCTATCAACTACCTCTGTGTGATTTTTTTACTTCTTCACAGAATCTATTAATCCTTTATAATAGAATTATTTTTCTCCTTCAATTTACTGTGTGATCAAATAGTTCTGCCTCTAAGCAAAGGTCCTTGTCTTGTGATTTATATGCTTCCTTAGTATGAAAAGCTTGTGGAACAATAGTTAATTGAAACTCTAAAGTGGGTTGTTGAGATTGTATTGTTTTTGTCTAGTAGACAGTGCCTATGTCATGAGAAATGTGGGAATTCCACATCTTGTGGTATCAGAAGAGCAGATACTTGAGAAAACAGTGTGATCAGTAATAGTTTGACATATCATGTATCTGGTGTGCATCTGTCAGCTCAGGTAAGCACACTGCCATAATAACACTCAAACTTTCATTTACAAACCAGTGAAATAAAGCAGCTGATTTCACTAGACTTCATATTTAATGAATCCACAAATATGCACTCCAAGTTGATGTGACATCCAAGGATAAGGCTGTACAGACCTGCACGGTAGGAAGACAACAGTGCAGCAGGTCTAAATTTTTTTTCAATTCAAAACCAGTGATTAGAAGCTAAGAGAGGAATGAAAAGCAAGTATCTGTAAGTTCATCTAAAAGGAAGCAGGGAAATGTTTAATCAATACAAGGTGAGAAAGGCAAAATCCATGTTCCTTTAGAAGCTTCTTTTTAAAGGGATGAAACGTGCTGCAGGTTATATAGAAATATTTCTAATACATGAAAATGCAGGATTTTCTTTTACAATCTGTAGGGAAGTAATTACTGTTGTATGAAATCTTATGAGCTGATTTTTTTTTCCCTCCCTGTAAGATAACAGCACTGCCAAGAGAGAGAGACTCTACTGTATTTCAAATAAAACTACCTTCTCCATAGGAATTTAATTGCAAAGTGACAGAAAGGGAAGATTTGGCTTGTTCTAGGTGCATGCAAAGTTGGCAGTGGTTGATAAACAAAAGGCTCTAGTAAGCCCCATGTAAATGCTTTAAAAACTGTCAGCAGTTATCCATTATTTACAGCCCTGTGCAGTATTTATTGTGACAACACTCAGGGCCCAGAAAGCAGGGAGTTTGATCCTGCCACTTCCCAGGCTTGCTGTGTCCCTGTGAATCTTTAACCTTCCCAAGCACTTCCCACAGGGAAAGCTTGTTTCAAATGAGGATGAGCACCACAATTAGAGATTGGGATGTGTGAAAATGTTTCAGTTTGATACTGAAACATTTATTTATTCCAGCCTATTTCTTTACAACATTATTAGAGAATAAAAGGCCTTTCATTCCTCTCCCTGTAGTAGATGAGCCTTGTGGATCTCCCTCTCAAGTTAGTCAAGACCATTGTAATGCATTTTTAGACAGTTTTCTCCTTAAAATGATTGCATTCTTTCCTTTGATCCATGAAATATGAAACAGTCATTTCTACAACCCCCTATGAAACCTGCAAAACCTGGCAAATCTAATCTCCTACTTAGGTTTTGCCCCCACGTGTGTATAAGCAGCATTTGTAAGGTTATACATGAGTATGAATCAATAAAACAGAATTGCATGGTTTACAAATCAGAGAATGGATGTTCTTTTGTCTAAAAAGGAGGGCCAGGACCCTCTCTATTACTAGTTTTTTTGAGGTTTCATGTGACCTTGAAGCATTCTATTAAATTTCACAACACTTCATAATTTCACAATGTTAATAAGAGAACTTAGGTGTTTTTCTTGTGTGGTTTATGCAAAGAGCTCTGATGTTCAGCAGTTACTTAGGCCAAAGGATGTCTATCAGAGTGTAAATCTTTATATCTTTCTGCAATTTGCTCAACTACACAAATATCAGTACTAAAAGAATGTACTCTTCCTTTTTGATGTTATCTACACAAGCAGAGCTCCTACATTCCAAGTAATCCCAGAGCATCCCCAGCAGCAGGGAGCCTTGGGCAGACCACTGTGTGTTGGTCACTGCAAGGGCATGAATTCAAAACTTGCCAAGGAGAATCCATAACCAATACCTTTCCTCAAAGGTGAAAGTGTATAAGCCTTGGTCTACAACACAATTTTAAATGTTTTTGGATAAATTGTAGGGGAAAGCATCCAACTTGATAATCGGCATGTGCTTCCACAGAATATTAATAAAAGAGATTATTTTTTACAAAATAACCATTTTATCTGTGACCTCTCTTAAGTCTTGCTCCTGAGATTGAGAACTTAACACTTGTAATTAATGGATACTAAACATTATAGATCTGCTACAGAAGTCATTTTTTTCTGGCAATTTATGATGTCTCTACTTCTCTTATGTCCAACTATGTCTCTCTATCTTCTAGATGTTAATTGTATCATCACCTTTGTTCTTGCAAACACTTCCTTTCTGTTCTACAAGTACCACTCCCTTTATCTCTCAAATTATCTATGGATATCTTTATTTTTTTCAATCCACATTAGGTTTAGAAGATTTTTATCAACTCAAATCCTGAAAAGATTGCAAACCTAAAATTTTGTCGAGTTTTCAGCCGCTGAAGTGTTGCTTTTCCCAGAGAATCCTGACCCATCATGTGTATCAATACAAATAGTGTAATTGTTATTCCTGAGGGGGAAAATGGTGTAAAACAACAAGAAATAACAATACTTGGTGTTTTGATGAACATAAACTTCAATGTAATAAAATTAACAGTGGGTTAGATGGGGTTACAAGTGNCACTTCGTGTTTTGATGAACATAAAAATGGGTAATATCAACTTCAATGTTATAAAATTAACAGAAAATTATCTAATTAATGGTGGGTTAGATGGGGTTACAAGTGCAGCAGATCTCAGTTTCTTATGCTCCCACCCCTTAACTGGTACCTCCAGACATTCCTTGTGGCTAAGGTTCCTCATTCCTGTTTCTTCACACAGAAATATTTGGAATTGACAATTTTCCTGTAGTAATAACTCCCATCACAGAGTTTTCACGCACCAAAGTGAAAGATAAAGGACATAAAATCTGACTTCCCATCAGCCTAGTCATGTGAACTGCACCAAGAAACCCATTCAACATCCTCAGCTCCTCAAATGAGAACAAGGCATTTTTCAGAGGAAACTACAGCACCTGCGCTGCGTATTTTGGAGAAGAGAAAGTAAAACCTCATGGTGCATTGATACGTTCAGCAGTGATCAGAATGCTACAGGTTATCAAAGCTGCCAAATTAAAAGAGTTTCATGTAACAAAAGCAATTATTGCATTCTTTCACCACAAGGTGGCACTCAAAACATTAGAGATGGTAGCGGGCAAGGCGAAGTGTCAGCCTGACTGCGCAGCTCAGCTGCTGGGTCCCTAAAAAGGGCAGCTCAGCCTCAGTTTAACTCCATTTTCTCGCTCAATTTCAAGAGCAGAAAAAGTATTTAGTAAATCTTAACTCCTCGACAATGTTTAAAAAGCACTCCTCGCAAACGAATTAACTTAACCTCATTTAATTGTACCCACCATCTTTCTTTTCCCCAGTCTCCTCTTAGCCCTTCATGAAGCACATCTGAAATCTGGCTTGGTAAGGAAGGGGTGTGCATGGACAGTCTGTGAAATGAACAAATTCCAAAAGTGGTGCCAGCGGTTATGTCAATGTCCATCAGTGTAAATTACTAAAATACAAAATTCACTGCAGAGAGCACGGGCAAGTTTTGAGAGCAACTTAGAACAGTCCTCAAAATAATTTTCTCCACTTTTCCCACAGCCCTTGAGATACAGCCCTTGGCAGGAGAATTCAGCCTGTAGTGCCAGGATTAGTTTGCCTCTCACAATATCAATATCCCTCTCTTCCTGACAAAGCATAATTCAGCCACATCAGACCTGATCTATTTTAATGCCATACAAGCGCCCTACATCCTCTTCTATAAGGCTGTTTTAGTTGTCAGTTGGTTACAGTGTTTAATTATTTAAGATATTGAATGTGTTTTGCTTAGGCATGAATTTTAATGGAGGTACAGCACTTATACCATTCTCTAACCACAAAAATCAATCCATAATGTGGATGAGTCTGCACTTCTTAGGGCTGAAGAGGAATACTGCTTTTCAGCCTCTTCACTGCATGGATCTGGCTCAAGAGAAAATGACAGAGAATTAAGTATTCTTAGCAACTCCTGTTTGTGCCACGATTGGTAAGGCAAAACCAGTGTAAACAATGTGATATCACCAGTGCACAGCAAAACATCATCCTCAACTCTGCACCTTTCTAATAAACTAAGGGGCATTTCTTACACCAGGGTGACCCAGTAAACCTATTAGGCAACAAATGAGAAAAACCAGTCATTCAAAAACACGCTAGGAATTTTGTCTACTTCTCCTAAGTTCTAAAGAATAACTGAAGAACAACATACTCATCCACTGTGTGTCCTTACTTCTTTGGCATCTAAAGTAGGTTTTCTAACAGGGAAGGAGCTACAGGAAAGATGGGGATGGGCTGTTCACCAGGGCATGGAGCAACAGGACAAGGGGCAATGATTTTAGACTAGAGCAGAGCAATGTTAGGTTAGATACTAGGAAAAAATTCTTCACCATGAGGGTGGTGAGGCACTGGAACAGGTTGCTCAGCAAGCTGGTGGAGGCCCATCTCTGAGGACATTGGAGGACAGGCCTGACGAGGCTCAGAGCAACCTGATCTAGTAAAGGATGTCACTGCTCACAGCAGAGGAAGTTAGACTAGATGTCCCTTCCAATTCTATGATTCTCATCCAATCTTCTTGAGAGATGGCATTATGGATGCATTTGGACATAATTGTTTTGGACCCTCAGCAAAGAACTCATGGTTTGGCAGCTGAAAAAAGAACATTTAAATTGACCACGTGCCCACACTTCATGTTGTTAATCTTTAATGACAGCTAGAAGCTACAGGTTTATAAATATATACTCTCCATAATGATGGCAAGCAGTAAGTAGATGCAGTTTTAGTGGAAAATTGTCTGAAAACATCAGACAATAAGGCCTGATAAATTACAAGGCATTATTAGAAAACACTGATTTCAAAATTCTGGTGTTATTACATTACTTTTACAAATATTAGAAACAATCCTTACTTGGTGAAATATAAACACAGCAGAAGAAACTACAACCAGAAGTAATTTATGAGTTGAGTACATAGCAAAGAAACTATTTTTATTTTTAAACAAAGTCAAGGTAAATCAAAGAAACAGTAATAAGAATCTGCATGTTAAAGAATATGGTCTTCAACAAACAAAATCTCCATTACAGAGAGAAACGACATGTGCAATAGTGGAAGGGAAGAGTTGGGTTTGTTTAAACCATTCCAAGAACAGTGATTTTGTGTCACAGCAGTCAGTTTTCCTGTGGTATAAGACAGATTGATGTCCAGATACTGGCAGGTTTTGCACCCAGACAGAGCTCATTTATTATCAGTTTTAAAATCCATGAACTTCACATCAAGATGGGCCTCCAGATGTACACAAGCATTTGTTATTCCACAGTGAGAAACCAGACTTGGGAAGCAGTCCCCATCAGTTTTAGTTTTACTACTTTTGATCAGCTTTAAGAATGTTACCAGCTTTTTGAGTTTAGAAGTATAGCACAATTTGTCTTATTCTTAAAGTTTCTTATCTGTATCTTAAAACTCACAACTGTAACACAGCTCATTGACCAAGGGTGGTGACAGAGATCAAAGCATAACCTGTGAGCCACCATTCTGCAGTCTTATGTAGTATTGTCTTGTGATTGTTGTTCACAAGATAGTATTATGTTTTAGTGAATCAGATTAGACAAAAAGAAAAAAAAAATAAAGTCTGAAGATACAACACTATTTTAGACACACAGTTCCCTTAATGATACTTTTAACAGATGATTCTATCACAACACACCAACACAGCAGCTATGCCAAACCAGCACACCTTGATATTGCACAGAAAGAAATCCCTGGCATTAATACACTAGCACTGGAGACTGGGACTTTCTCCTCACATCTTTAAATCAAAGCAAATTCATCTTCTTTAAAAAAGCAGATTGCATGCTGGACATTATTCCTAGCTATGTAATTCTTTGGATCACTAGTACATTTGTTATTCAAGCACCCTTTTATTCTGCATACCATTGTTTATTATTAAAAAAACTAAAGCCTTTCCCACAGAAGTATAATGTAAAGCCATCTTCTACTTTGCATAAAATTAAAATCAGACCTCTCTCAACAACAAAAAACTCAAACAGAATCCAGGATAGCTGAATGAAGAAATTATTTGAACAAAGTGGGAAAATCCAAGATCAAAAATCCTCCCTGTAAAATAATTTATTCTTACAAATCCAACTTTTAAAGAGTCCAACCAATAGCAAATGGGTTTATAGCTCAGTCTTCACTGCTCTCATGGAAGACCTACATTCAAGTCCCTACACCAAAGAAAAGAAGAGCTCTTATTAATCAGTGATTTTAGGACAGTTCTTTCATCTAACCCAAGCAAACCCTCCTATTAAATCAGGTGTGCTTCCCTGAACAAGCTTCATTTTGAAAGAATACCACCTCTACATAAGGCTAAGGGGTTTTTTATTTTTAACAGCAAAATTGACTACATTTACTTCCTGCCTGAAACTATTTAGGTCTGAAAAAACCTTAATTTCAGTGCTCAAAAGTATTTTTATCTCAGTTATCATGTGCATGTGAAGTGCAAACAGGAAAGAGAATTACAGTTGATTTGCCAAAGAGCCATGCAGTTTAACTGAGAGGTAAAAGTCATGTTCTTCAGATAGTCCTTATATAAGTGAGCACTTATATTTCATGATGTAAATGTGCAGACAGATTAAATCCATCCAAAAGTTTTAATACTATGCAATATGCAGCATCAAATAAACAACAGCAACAGCTTAGAACTACAAATAGATTTCATAAAAAACTAGAACTTTTGGGTTTAGATAGAATATATAGTTAGAATATCTGTGCAAGAGGTGAATATATACAATAACAATATTTTTTTGTATTAACTATAGTCACAGTTGGGTATTCACAGATAACAATATAACTGTAGAAGTATACCAGGAAGATATATTTCTGACTGTAATTTCTTTTACTATAGTATGGGAAAATATCAAATTCTACTGGCTGCTACAGATACAGCATCTCTGACACAGCTGAAACCATGTCAGGAATTAAAACTGATTATTGTATTTTTGTATAAATTTTCTTTTAATGACAAAACCATAGTCAGACTAGGAACACATGAGATTTCCTCCAAGGAAATGCTGAAAGGCACATGAAAATTTAAATCTACAACATATAATAACATGTGAAAAGGAAATTGGGTGTTTCTGTAGGTTATTTCACATTAAAATATAGAACTAGCAGATGTTTGTCTGTTGGACCTATGGAAAAAGCATTTCACATATCAGTAGAGAGCTCACGCTTCTGCTTGAACTGACATTTATTCATTCACATGAAACATTCTCCCCTCACAGATGCTGAAACAAAGAGTGTGCAATTATTCTGTTGTTTAGTGAGATGCTGATGCACACACAACATCAAATTGTTACTTGTCATGGAGAAAGCAGAAAAAACCCCAAACTTACTAACCTGAAACAATGTACACTTACTAAAAAGGAGGATAACCAGTTACTGATGTTATGTTAATAAATACCAATGTGTTCAGCCTAAATTCTGTTTGCAGTCACTTAATTGTTCTGATGTCTTTTAGGCTTTCTAATAATTAGGGTAGATTTCAAAAGTATTGCTATGAAAGGCACTAGAATCACATGCAAAAAAATCTACCAGTTCAATTGTGAAGCAGCAAGCATCAAAGTATGAGATACGGTATGATTTGACTCATTGTACAAAGTATCATTATATTGCACATAAAATAACGTGGCACATTTCATATAGCTACAACTTCACACAATAAATGACATTTTTACACCTAGAAATGTAAGCAATGACTAATACAATTCAAAGTGAAGCACACAACCTAAGGATTATTGCCTAGCCTAAACCATTCAGGTATCACTTGGAAAGGAAGGTGGCATGGGCTTAGGATGTGAAAATAAAAACAGAGCTTATTTTTTTCCCCAAAGGTTGGCTTGAAAAAAACTTTCAAACGTTTCATTTTGCCTGCAAAAGTTAATTTTGTGAAGATACGTTCTTTAGAAATGTGATCATTAAAAGTTGTCTTGCTCCCATTGAAATGATTGATGATCCACCAACTTGAAAATTATCCTCCTCAATGTAGGTTTGTCTCCTCAAAGTCCTAATTTATACACTTATTACACAGACTCTAGCAAGTCACACAGGCACAGCAATAGATTGAAATTTAAAGGATTGAAAACTGTACTTGGAAAAGGTACTCCAAGTCACTTCAACTTGAGTATACTTTTGGAAGTCTGAATAAATATTGCCTGGAAATCAATTAGTGTGGTAGAAGTGAAAAATGTGTAAACAAAACACTGCAGCCTTGGCATAGACCACTGATAAATTTCTACAAAAACAACTCAAACTTCTCCATAATCTTCATCAATCACATTCTGTAGTCTAAGTTCACTGGGCACAAGCTCACCTCTCCAGGCTTTATAAAAGGTGTTTATAAATGCTTCTGGAAGATCTTGTCTGGTACTGAGCTTCCATATACTTCAATTGTTGATAAACTGTGGCCACATTCAAGCCCATGAAACACTGAGGATAAACTTAACTACTCAGAAGGTCTAGAGTCTTTGTTCTGTGGAAGATCCTTCTGATATATGCTACACCCTTAGAAGGTTTAACATTCAGATTTACCACTTCCTAAATAGGATCATAAACAAAAAGCAAAGAGTGGTAATATCAGAGCAGTATAATAAAGACATACTCTGATTCTGCTAACATAATTTCAATTGAGAGCAACAGTATTTTCAAAAAAAGTTAATAAAATTACTTGCTAGAGTACTTGATGCATGTAGATCCATTTAGGTATTCCAAATTCAGGGTTTAAGCCTCAATTGTTATAAGGAGATTTTAAAGCAATTTTTAAACGACTAGAGACCTGCAGATGTTGCACAGATCAAATGATAATGAGAACTGGCAGTCATTGGAAAATAAAGTTGTGGAATTATTCACTGTTAAAGATGGTTTTAGAGTCATTCATGTTTCTAAAGCCATTAAAATAGTAAATAGGAAATCTTGAAAAACCTTTATAAGCAAAGTTGCAGCATCAGTTAATCTCAAATGCACTGAAATTACTTTCCTTTCTCCAAGTTCCTATCTATATAACAGCTAATGGTTTGCTGTTCAGGTAAAAAGATGGCTAAGCAAAAAAAACCCCAAAAACGTAACATTTTCAAAAGCTATTAACACTTTTGGAAAGCTACTAACACAGAGATATTTGGCTATACTTCCACCAGGTTTCAAAGTGCTTTCAGGAGGCAAGTCCTTTTCCTTCTCTCCAGTATTAAGGCTCTTACAAGAAAAAATTGTCTATAAGACATTTGGGGCTTCTTTATCCATTGCATCACTTAATCACAAACATTTAAAAACACTAGTTCTGCAACTCCATTTTTACAAATGTGTACTAACAACATATATGATTACTTTATTACAAGATCAGGACTTTAAACATGTGAACTAATCAGTAGATGTGGACACTACATTTCTTCTGCATTCTGATTCTACTAAAATCACAGGGATAAGAAAACTGCCTGAGAAATTAAAGCCAAGTTACCATTACTACAGAAAATAGCCTTGCTATTATTTCCATTTAGCCAGAAGCAGTCATCTAAAGAAATTAAATACTCTTTTCTCACCAAATTTCCAGTCTTTCCTTCTCCTCCTCCCTTCTTCCAAATTTTTAAGTTTAACTATTCTGACTGAACCAGGCTCTCAGAAGAAAAGTGCTCTCAGTTCCCGCTGAAGTCAAAAGGTTCTATGAGAACTCAACATTACTCAAAGTCACTTAGGATACACTGGAACGCTTTCAAGGAACAGAATAATGCAGTTAAAGAGGGATTCCTCACATCTGACTCTTAAACAATCTTCCAGCAGAAGATCCAAAGTGTTATCACAGCCCAGAAGATCACACAAACATCAGTTTTGCCACTCTCAAATCCTGGAAAACTAGCACTCAGATTTGGCACCAGCACAACCCATATTCAGCTGAAGTCCTGAAAAAGCAAGCTTACACCATGTTTGCTGCTAATATGATTTAAAACATACCTTTGAAGGCAGAAGACAGAAGCCAACATTTTCTGTAATTTTTATAGATCCATTTTATACAGTGAGATATTAGTTTCTTCAGTTTGACTAGATTCAGCCAGTTCTGTGAAATCTGTCACTTACTGGCATTCTTATGAAAAATTTAGAACATTTTTCGGAGAACAGGCTCCTGCACGGATGCCTTAACGATTTATTTGTATTTCTTATGCTAACATGAATAAAACTGAAAGCTTTGCTTGGGAAACAGACTAACATTATGGATTCAGCTTCTGCCATCTCTAGCTCCTTTGGTGCAAATTCCATTAATTTCCTGCTGAGCAGAGTGCAAGGAACCCTATGGGACACCAATCCAAGCAAAACAAACACCAGACAGAACCCGACAACACTTTACAACAACATGACGTGTGAATTTCACAACAAAACGCTCGCTTTATAGGAGAAATTTCTTGGTAGTTTGCACTTCAATTAGAGCAAGACATCATTTTTCTTTTCCAAATATGTTGAAACTCGGGAAACCGTTCAAAATTTTAAAAATATATAAATAGGTCTTTGTTTTAAACCGATCAATCGTTTTTACAGCACGATGAAACACAGCTACACCCAGGGGCATCCAGACTTTCGTCTTTTTAGGTTCAAACCAGCAATTTGTCCTTTAACCTTGCCCTATCAGACAGTTAACAGGCAGGTGAGCGAGGCTCTGATCAGAGAGCCGGCACCTCGCCGCAGCCGGGCTTTGCTTAAGCAGGATTAGACACATGGCATGGCTGGACGGATGCCCCTTGACACTGCCCTCCCAGTCACCAGCGTCTGGCCCCACCGAGGTGACAGCAGACGATCCCGACCTCCAGCAGCATTGCTTTGCACCTGCAGGTCCTCGTTCTGGCCGGTAAACTGCAAATTCCCACCCCACACAGCGGCAGGGCGGCTGAGGTGGCGGCGGCCACCACACACCGGGAGACTGAGGTGGAAATAGGGACCGGCCTCCCCACCGACACCTGGGAGGTTTCCCCTCGACGTCATGAGAGAAATAGAAAGCATAAATTACCCCTCTGTAAATTTAGGAAATATGTCCTGGCGACTTACAGAGAGGTGGCTGGACGCGAGGCCTGCGCCGGGCCGCAGAGCCCAGGCGGGAGCGTCGCGGCCTCCCGTGAGGGGTCCTGTGAGTCCGCGGCCCCTCAGGGCACTGCCCGCCCCCGCCGGCCCCCGCCTCAGATGAAGTGGATCCAGGCTGTGCTGTCGGGGTCCTGCAGCGGGCCAGGAACGGGCGGACCGCGCTGTCGGCCCCGCAGCCGATAGTTCGCCCCTCCGTTGTTGTCCCAGTACTCGGCGCCGGCGACGCGGTAGCGGACGGCGAACTCCAGCGAGGTCTCGGAGGCGGCGTGGGCGAGGGGCAAGAGGAAAGAGAAGCGGTCGGTGACGCCGTCGGCCGGGCCGCTCGGCTGATAGGCGGCGGGCACCTCGGCGCAGCTGGCCCAGCGGTTGAGGGTGTAGCGCACCGACACCGCTTTCTCGTAGGCCAGGTTGAGGACGCGGACGGCCCCGCGCAGCCCCGCCGGCTCGGCCCGCACCCACTCCAGCCTCACCTTGTGCTGCCGAACCCGCTCGGCGAAGCCGGGGCTGGCGCCGGGCTGCGGCGGGAACAGCGGTTCCAGCAGCGTCGGCGGCGGCCCGAACAGCACCGGCTCCAGCTCCCCCAGCGCCGGGGGCTTCCTGGTCTTGAGGAGGTCGGCGGGGCGCGGCGGCGGCGGCAGCGGGACCTGCGGCAGGTCGGCTTCGCAGAAGTGGTGGACGGAGGTGAGCTCCAGGCCGAGGGAGTCGGCGAACCGCACCGTCTTGCGGCGAGCGGGGCTCTGCTGCAGCGCCGGGCGTAGGCTGCGGTCGCCGGGGGTGGGCAGCGACTTGGCGCGGCGGCGCTGGGTGGGGCTGGGGGGCACGGCGGGCAGAGAGGGCTCCCGCCCGCGGGGCTTC
>VZTY01031409.1:506535-516580 GCA_013400935.1 Turnix velox
GGTCACCACAGTTCCATTTTTCCTGCTGTGTTTTAGGATCGTGCACCAGTACGTAGATACCCTCAGCCTGACTGTGAGGCAAGGCAGATTTGAACCATGTAGCTCCTGGATTCTGTTCATTGCATAGCAATGGCACTTTAAACAGCAAAATTCACTCATGCTCTGAGCAGCAAATTCTTCTAGCACACATTGAAATTCATGTCAGCTGATATTAAAAAAAACCCAACAAAATAGCCAGAAGATGCATGGCTGCTCCATGCACTGGAGCTCGCTACCATTGACCAACCCTGTCCTCAGAGTGTTGGTATGAAGTCATTAATAGAAGTCCATTTGCAATAGGCCTATGCCTTCAGGAACACCAGTACAGCAGCACCTTAAACATGAATGAAAAAGCTTGCAAGACCCAGAACATCAACATTTTGGTGTCAGTATATTTGGAACAGTAAATTGTACATTGAAGTCACACTTTAAAAACCAACACATCAGAGATTAAAGCAAAGGAAGGCGTACAAGTGTAATGATGAAGGCAAGTACATTTGGTTCACCTCTGTCTGAGCTCTCATTTTAGTAACAAGCAAGTGGTGCAAGCTGAGCACCAGTGTTGATTCAATGTGTGTTGTGTTAGTCCTCACTAATAAACTAAAAAACTCCACCTAATATCCCATGATCTCAGTCCTGCCAACACTTACATCTCTACCCAGCTTCATAGAAAAATCAACTCAAATCTGACAAAGCATTTGCTGGCAGGGCAAGGATTTACAACAGTCACTTTCCTTGGTTTGGTTGCTTTTACATAATGGAGGGACATGTGACTGACAGGGAAATTCAGCTTTTGTTTTCAACATTAAAAATGACTCTGCGTGTGCCTAAGAATAAAAAATTCCTAAGGAGTGTTAGTTACATACATTAAGTTACAGACACTGATTGAATTGCGCTCACAGAGGTTTTTTTACAGCTGTTTCATTTACAACTGCAAGTATTTTTTTCTTTAATATTTCATATGCTTTGGGAAGTGAAATTTCTTCTGACACAAGCAGCTTTGCATAGCTAAGAACAAACCAATTTCTCTAAGCTGACATAAAGAGTTGGAGGAGGATTCCCTCTGTACCCAAAGCAGAAAGATGTATTTACAAATATATTAGTGAAAATAGATGGAGATGAAGCAAAATGTAGAAGAAACCTTCATCTACTGACATACAGCATGGAAGGCAACAAGACAGACCTCTCAGGCACCCAGGTCAATATTCAGCTGTGGCAGGGTAACAGAATTAAGTGGGAAAGGCAGAGTGTAAGAACAAGTAACATCAGAATCACTTCCAGATAAGAATTCGTGCTTAGAGGCTCTAGGGAATCTATTGTTATTTTTTGTAACAGTCCAATCGGCAGCAAAGGATTCAAAAGAGAATTAGCAAAGCAGTAAGTCACTGCTGACAAATACTTTTAATAGAGACACTGCCTTGAAAATGAGAGACAAACTGCACAAACAGGGCCGTAAGGATCATTTTAGTACTAGCAAGAAATAGTTCTGAATGAAGATTACTTTTAAAACTGCCAAAATAGACTACTCTAAATAGCCATTTGAAAGAACTTGTTCCTTTTGAAGAATTAGTAGGATTCAGCAGCTGTATTTCAGGTCAGGTTTCATTAGGTTTAGTATTGGATTCAACAAACTATGAAGGTCAGTTGCAGACTTCACAAAAAACATTTAATAAATCCAAATCGAGTGACATCTGCCAGCAACATGAGATCCAAATTGCCTTCTGACTTCTGCAAACAATTTATGAAAATTGGTGAAGAATGGAGTTAATTTTGGTCAGAATGAACCAGTTCAAAAGGACAAAAGACACATTTACTGCGTAAGAAATTATTAATTTCTTAATACTGCACTTCGAATAAATAATTTCATGTTGTAGTGCTGTGTTCACTTAGTGAAAGTACAAACTGTTTTAAACTCAGAAGATGAGAAAAGGGAATGGTATTTCCATGTTCTAATAAACCACACAAGGCTCATAAATACAAGGAATGAGTAATGACTACATAAAATTGCATCCAGACTAACCTTAGTTTTTTCCTGATAGTCACTGATGTTAAGAGCTTTGGCTTACACTGCAAGAACATGGCACTTTGTAAATTAGTTTCCAAGTTCTTGGTGTGCTAGCTGGCCTCTCAGATGGTTACAATTCAAAGTCTTCTGTAATTCTGCTTCTCATCACTCAAGATTCCTTCTCATGCAGAATAAAGACTTTCTAAATTCAGAGGTAATGAACAGTTTCTCACTTCTGCTTTCTACAGCTGTGAATAATGCATTTTTCTCAAACAAAGTCCCTTAAAGTAGTACTTCAGGAATCAAGTTTGTAGTAAGAGCTTCTCCTTCATGTGCCAACACAGCTTACATGTGGAAGACACAGAAGCCTATGTATGAAGAAATGGTCTCTATTATTCCAGCCAGGGAAAAGAATGGAGGAGGAAAACTACTTTACTATCTGAAGATGTAGCTACCAGAAAAAATACTACAATAAGTAAATGAAGATGCAGTTGATCTTATTTCTCATTTACAAAGTAGGCAGGGTAAATGCAACTAATTCATACCTTATGAACAAAACAGAATTACAATTTTTCCAATATAGCCCATCTTAAAGATGAGAACTCAAGACACTGTGATACCCAAAGGGGACTTTCTCAAATCAAAATTACTCTGCAGTTTCTTCAGCCACAGCCTGGAAGTTTGTGAACTTGCACCTAGAAATGCTTAAAAATCAAATAAGCAACAGAGCTGTGGCTTCAAGAGCTTTTTCAGGACTGGAATATGAATCCCAGGGCCAAGAGATTAGATTATTTCCAGTAAAAGTAGAGATGCTTACCAACCATATTAGTGTGTTGTCTATGGCAACTTAAATAGTGGTATGAGAAGGAAAAAAAAAAAAAAATTAAATGTATTGCTCATTTTCAACAAAGCAAACTATCTGGAATGGATGAGTAACTTAACTCCCACATCCCTCAGTTCAGGATATGAAGTACAAAGCAAGTCTTCAAAAACTAAGGCTTGGACATAGATTGAGTGATGGGCTGCCTAGTAAATCTGCAGTCCATACCTCTCTTCTCACAATGGAGGAGCCAAGTTTGTTATAGACCCAGAGACTTGACACAAAGAGGTTTCTCATTCATTTAAGGTAACAGAAATGAAAACCAGACTAAATCCAGGACAAAACCAGAGCCCTACATTTCACAGCTATCACAGTAACAGACAAAAATCATTTAAGGCCAAATTCCAGCATACATTCACAACTGGCTTTGTTTTTTACTTCATGCAAAAGGAAAACACTGCAAACAATGGTATGAAGTGCAAGATGAATAGTAAAAAAAAAATAGATCAAAAGAATCATACATTTCTTTTCAGAAAAATCAGCTTGTTTGTATTTGACTATACTCAGAAAACTCTCTAAAAGCTGCAGGAACTGAAGGCTACAGATCAAGATATAACTGTCCTGAAAGCTCATCTCCCAGTTCTGCTGTAGCTCTGTGTTCCAGTTGTTTTTGGAAGCAGAAGTGTAAAGTCCAAAAATAGAGGGCTGAGTGAGTATTTTAGAGGATTTAATTCCCTGCTTCTGCAAATTTCTGTTAAGGTAACAGAGGTATAAACCACTGTAACATTTCTCCACTTTCATCTTAATAAAGCTAGGAGCATTTCAGTGAAAACAAATAATTCCAGTCTTTGAGGCACAAACGTTGTGACATTTGCATCTTACACACAGAAATAACTTAAGAAAATCCTCCCTGAAGACTAAAAATGTTAATCCCATTCATTACACTAACTAATAGAACAATACACCAATTTTTCCAAAAATCAGGTATTCCAAGTTCTTTCCTTACCCTTCAAAAGGCATTAATGCCACTCAAGGAAAAAAAAAAAACCTACCTATTTTTAGTAATAAATATATACAACTCAGAGGGGTTCACATGGGACTAGTGTGTTGGACAGATATTTAGAAAATACCACCTTATGCAGGAGTAAAGAGCTGTGAAGGCATAAAGTAAAAGACAATACAGCTTATTATGTTCACACCGGATTTAAAATACAAGCTACTAAATAAAGTAAACAGAAGTAGCTTACACTAATAGAATCCTCCCCCATAAGTTCAGGGAAGCATCTGAATGGGACAGGTCGGGGTTTCGGTCCAGCCCACTGGAATTCTCTACTTAAGCCAGGACCTTACATATATACATAGGACAGCTTGGAAAGTTCTTCTGTTTAAATGAAAGCAACTTAGCAAAGAAGTCTGAGAAAAACTGTAGGCACCACGTAAATTTTTTCAAGGTTCAAATGTACATTAAAATGTTACAGTCCTCCCCTCCTCCCTCATTTACACACACACGTAGCTTATGGAAAGTTACATATTCAATCAAGTACCTTCAGCATGAAAAGTCTCTTAGGCCAACTGCTCACAACAGCTACATTCAATTAAAACAGTGGATAACTTGGTCAAACCATCTCTCTTACCCAAATAATTTAACTTCAAAACACAGGAAACAGTTGTATGAAGTAGTACTCAATGGCTGGGCTTGTCAGAGCTCTGAAACAAGGAGCACAGCTCTTCACAGGTCTGTGTTTCCACTGAACTGAACTGGGACACCATTGTATTCCACGCTAAGTCAGCCAGGAGAAAGTCATCCATCGCTGTCTGTGTCTCATTGCTGGTAAGGAATAAACTCCCCAGGTTCTCAAAGCAGCTATCCATAGTCTGTGTCTCAGCACTACTCAGCTGCACTTTGCTTTCAATATTCTGAGTAGGCAGGTTTTTAGTAGCTGGATATATTTCTGTCTGGGTTTCTGTGTCAGAAGAGTCAGTACTCATGGAGAAACTAGACTGCTTCAGAATACTTCCCAAAGGCAGGTGGCTATTACTGTCCAAAAAGAAATTCAAGTCTGTTTGTGTCTGTGTGTCAAACATCTCCAAACCTAAGAAGTTAGAATTTCCTCGGCAGCTGTAGGATTGAGTGGCACTATCTGAAAGTAAGAAATCAGTCTGAGTTTCAATGTCCAGTGACTCCAGAACTGGCTCAGAGTTTAGGGTACCAAGCTCGCTCTCTTCAGTCTGAGTTTGGATATTGGATGCTGAAAAGAACTCTTCGATGTCAAAGTCTATTCCTGTGCTCTGTGATGGACCAGATGGCAGGTGAGTGTCAGCATTAGAACTTGTTTCAGACAAAAGGCCCCGATTATCCAGTGTCTGGCCAGACATGTTTCCTGAAAAGATGTTCTCCAGATCACTCAGTAGGTCCATTGTCTGGGTTTGATTATCCATTGTGTTCTGAGGTGGAAGCATATTACTCTGTGTATTGAAGCTGATAAGGGATTCGGGCTTCACCGTATCTTGATTTGAGGCCTTGCTATTACCCCTTTGCAGCAAGGTTTGATCTATATTTGCAGGCATTAAGTTATTTTCTGGAAGTTCAACGTGACTAGGAACATTATAGGATGAATGAACATTGTCAAAGATATCACTGCACATTACAGCCTGGTCCATTTGCACTCTTCCATCAATGGAGTCCTGTGTCCGACTGGTCTGAGTCTCTCTAGAAATGCCACATGTTGGAAAACAAACCTGACTAAAAGCATCTGTCTGAGCAGCTATAGATGAAGTCAGTTTGGAAGTTGGCAGCAAGGTCTGTGTTTGTACACTGATGGGTAATGAAACCTGTGAACTGAAGGACAGGTCTGTCTGAGAGCAAGAGGACACAGAAGAACTGGGAGTCCAGGTTTCAGCCGGTATGAAGTTCTGAGAAATGTAAGATAAGTCAGTCTGTATATTTATTGAAGAGATTTTATTCTTGTGACAAACGTTTCCCAGCTCTTGCCCTGTGTTACTTGAAGTGACCTTATCCAAGTCAACTTGTACACCAGTACTTACTGGTTCACGATCACCAGAATGTGTCACTTTTGAAACAGGCATAGTATCTTTAAATACAACTGTTTCTGCCTCCAGTGCTGGAATCAGAATTCCTATAGACTGAGGCAATACATGAACAGTACTTACAACTGAACCTTGATTATCAACAGCTACTACAGCAGGTTTGACAGAAGGATCCGTTGCAGATACGTATATAGGCAAGTGAGCAAGCTGCATCACTGGGAGTTTAACCAAAGCCACCTTGGGCTTTGGCAAAAGCATCTTCGGTGTACATTTTGGCTGCATTTGGTTTGTCAAGTTAGAACTGCAGGAGCCTTCAAGAGAGGTCACCAGTTTCACTTCAGAGGACTCCAACTCCTGAGTGCCAGGATTATTATTGTGTGTATTGATGAATGCTTCATTTGCTTTCTCTGCCAGCTGCTGGTTATGTCCGGAGGTTTCCATTTTCTTTTTCTTACTAGGAGGATCCCTGTGAACATGAAATCAATAATTTGTACTCCTTTCTATGCACAAAACATCTGCCTTCCTTACTTTTGAGTCACTGCATTAAAAATCTAAACCAAAGTCACAGATGAGGCAGAGTATGAGAAGATAACTAATCCTGATTAAAACATAAAAAGACTCCATGAACTCTAGTATGGTAAAAATTCACTCCTTACACTCATATTTAAAAAAAGAAAAAAGCTGCCTTTTTGAGGGAGACCTATTTCTTGATGGAGGTGGAAGTTTAGATGGTTTCTTCTCCCCTGCACATTAAGCACACTGATTAGGAGACACATTTAATTTGTTGCTTTGATGCTAACTCAGACTGAGCATTGAAGGGGTAGCACTCTTACAATCAGTGTACGACTGGAAAAGGCAGCTCTCAGGGAAACTGAAGATATGATTAGTGCTCCTTCACACAAACTTAAATTTGCAGCAGTTGGCTCTGTGAGACAGACAGGCCACAGGAAACTCATTATGAAATTTATGTACACATCAAGACTAACAGAACAAAGAAATGGCAAACTGTTTTACAGCTACAACATCAGCCTATCTACAACTTAATCCACAGAAAGGAATGACAAGCCAACACATGGGAGACAGGACTTGGTGATGAACAGAAGTATTTGAACTTAATGACTTCACTTTTACCTGTGCTCTGCAGGGATTTCATGGCCAGTTCTGTAAATGTGAGACAGCAGTGCTGTTCTGCTGGCGTAAGGGCACCCACAGGTACATTGGAAAGTCTTGCCACAGACCTCTATGTGCCGTTTCAAATACCACTCTGTACCATAGGAGTTACTACATTTATCACATTTGTGCTTCTTTTCAGCATGCATTTTCATAAAGTGCTAGAATACACAACAAAAAGTAACAATTAGCCTTCAGCTAAGATCAAAACAAAATCAAAAAATCCCATTAGGAAAAAGTTACAAGCTGAAAAAAATCAACAGAAAGAATTGAACCATTGCAGATCTGCTTGTGGTATTGTGCATCTTAAAATGGGCAACCATCTCTGTGTCCTTATGTTGAGGGAGGTTTCCTATGGATATTAATAAATGTACAGATGAAACTTGTCCAAGAACACAGTAACTGAATGTTGCAACATGTCCCTACTCCTGAAGATCTGCTACTGAGTAAACAAGTCAAACAGGCCAACTTCAGAGCAAACACCTGAATTCCCCTTTTCATTTACAGTGCTAAGGAAGTACAAACCACTGCTCTCTCATGTTACCAGCTGATCACTGGTAACCAGCAGCAGCAGAGTGCTTTTGCTACACACTCATGCTGAATCAAGTCTTAAATGTTTTCTTACTAGTGACTTCACAAGTCACTAATAAAGAAATGCATTTTGATCCAAAAGCAGAGAATTTTTTTTATTCTTGACCACTTGAAAATGCAGTTTAAAATCATCAGTCACAATTTAAGCCCTTAATGACTGCAACTGTGATTCCCCCCCAACTTCAGCTTTCTTCCATCTTTTTATGGAAAATTTAGCAGAATGTATTGACATCTGCCTGATCATCATGCAAAGAAGCAAATTCATTGAGCAGGTGTCCATGTGGAGCTCCTGCACAGAATTCTTCAATTTTTGGATTATGGCTAGAGAGGCTTTGCTCACACTCCAATACAGAAGTCTACATTCTCTGGAGTAGAGACAGACAGGACCAAATCAGGATGAAAATAACACTTTAAGAAATATGAATACCTGTTTTACAAGAGAAAATTGGGAAAATGGTCTGTTTGGTCCCCTAGGGCAGCCTTCAATGGGACAGCAGTAGTACTTCTGTGAAGTTTTCAAACCCTTCCTTAATGGTGCATTAAGTTTTCCACCCTGAAAAAGAACCAGTGGAGAAGTTGACAATTGTACAGGTTTCTGCATTAAAGACAACATTGAGAAGACCATGGTTCCACCATGGCTCTCTGCCTCAGTGAGCTGAGGGCATTTTCTTAGGTGACCTGAAAGTTCTAGCAGAGTTTTTTACCTATGTGGATACTGCTTTGCAAACAAGCCATCAAAATTTACCAAGAGAAAACCACAACAAACTCTACAGAGCAGTGGTACATTTTGCTGCTTGATTCAGATAAAAAACTGAATCTCACTTGAGTCTACAAACCTAACGTCTGGTATGATAATTCTGAACCTCCAAACATTACCTGACCTGCACTACTTGTGCCATTTGCTTCACTGACCATTGCATGGATACAACAAAAGAAAGCAACATCACTTGCTCAAGGAGGACCTCAAAAGTACATACAAAAAGGAGACAGTAGTCAGACAGCCCAGGATTGTTCAATCACTAAGAACCTTCTCCTGCTGAGGACAAAGCCATGGAAAGCAGACTAGACACATCTCTCTAGACAAATTCTAACTGAAAGAATCTCAGGGGAAACATCAGGAATTAAAAGTGAACTATTAAAAATCTGAGGCTCAGCATAGCTGTGAGCCTACTTACATCCTAAGGCCGAGAAAGCAGCCAAGTCCCCAGAGCCAGTTACAGTCACCCACAATGGCATTCCAGGATGACTATTTCAGGAAGAACTACTGGAGCACACCCTGTTTGAGCTCTGCACCTGATCTTCCCGAGCATGACAATAGTGCCAGTAAGCACAGTCAGTGGTGAAATGCTGATTTGACAACAGTTTCTCCTTAACTACCTTCTCGGGGCAGATCTCCATCAGCTTCATGTTTACACAGGTTAGACTAAACAGGAAGAATCTTCAAAGTTCAACAGTTGTCCCATGTAAAGCAAAGCCAAAGCATGTACTGTGGCTGCCAGAGCACGGAGGAATTCACTGCTCACACCCCGTTTCTTACCCAGCTAGACACACCCCAACAATTCTGTACTGGGAAGCAGACGAGTGGGATGCTCCAATGACTTCATTTTTGCTCAAATCACCTCTGAATCTAAGTTACTGAGGGCAAATATCTCAGTTATATTTCCACACACCCAACACTGCTACTTGCTGACATCATCACAAATTCATTTTCCTTAGAAGAAGCAGAGTTTTGAGCCTCTTGACCAAATTAACCAGCTGCCATTTCCTCAAGGAAATCTGTAATAGTTCTCTCATTACCATCCCATTTGCTAAGTTGCCTCTTCATTCATTCCTCGTGTTTCACAAACGTGCAATCCACAACGTTCTTTTTGCCTGGAGAATCTGTTAGCTCTTACAAGGAAATACTAAAGCATTAGTCCAAGTCCAGAGAAACAGTAATACACAACTAGATTTATACCTTTCAACAATCACATCTTTAGCTTTTCACTCAGTAAAACAATGGGAGATTAGAGATAGCAACTATGATTTAGACTCTCCGCCTCTGCTCATTGCAAGTGATCAAGTCTAACACGTCCTTGACTCTGCAATTAGCCATTTCACAAAACTTTTTTCACAAAACATTTTGCTGAGCCTGGGTTTCCAGCACAGTTCTCAGTGCTAGGCCAGAGGAGCAGGTGCTGTCTTGCATCCTTGGCACTCTTGGCTTTGGGAAAAGCAGAGCTCTCTCTTTGAAAGACCCACGCTCACTTGCTCAACTGTGTCTCTCCTCCCTCAGCACACGCTGTGTTTTCTCAGGAATTTTATGGTAATAAGGGCTTGTTTCCAAAATGGCATCCACCTAAAATTTGGTGGGTTTTTTTGTTTTGGTGGCT
>VZTY01031409.1:528103-541983 GCA_013400935.1 Turnix velox
ACAAAAACACCCCCCCCCCCCCCCCCGCAATCTAATACTGGAAAAGTAGTGCATAATTTTGAATACTGATATTAAAAAAATTTGAACTAATTTTTATAGATTTAGTTCACCTTGATTTATTATAAAGTGAAGGTTAAATTTTTTATTATAAAGTTTGGTTAAATTTTTTGGAAAGGCTGGAAAGTTTGGTTTCTTTGGGTCTGCCTCATGGCAATCTTAAGAAAATCAGCCTGAAATGATACTGTAACATCCTGATGTGGAAGATGTTTACTATGTTACTGAAAGCTAGAAACAAAATACTTAGTTCAGAGTTCTCTAGATTTTTGAAATGGCATTAATAAACTCTGATTTCATGTTTCACTGAAGGAGTGATGCTAGTATTCCAAGCTCTTACTGTGAAATATATTAACAAATTGTGGATAAAAGATAATACCAGGAATGCAAAAGTTCTTAGTAAATGCTAGAGCACCTCCCTTCTGAGGATAGGCTGAAGGAGCTGGGGTTGTTCAGCCTGGAGAAGACTGAGGGGGGACCTCAGAGTAGCTTCTCAATACTTGGAGGGGGCTATAGAAAGACTGGGACAGGACTTTTTTATAGGATATGTGATGGCAAGACTAGGAGTAATGGGTGTAAATTGGAAGAGGGAAGATTCAGACTGGAGATAAAAAAGAAGTTCTTTCCTGTGAGGGAAGTGAGACACTGGAACAAGTTGCCCAGAGAGGTTGTGGATGCCCCCTCTATCCCTGGAGGTATTTAAGGCCAGGGTGGATGAGGCACTGAGCAACCAGGTCTAGTTGGAACTAGATGTTCTTTAAGGTCCCTTCCAACCCAAACCATTCTATGATTCTATGAATGAGATCTCTAGGGAACACCAAACAGTGGGGTGTGGAGCTGAATCCTTTTTTATACAGAAACTTTGTATAATGTTACAGAAAATACCAATAACCTGAGCAAATGACAAGCTGGTAAGTTTGCAGGTGTTTTTCTCCAAATAGAA
The DNA here is from genome assembly GCA_013400935.1 of Turnix velox. Taxonomy (NCBI): domain Eukaryota; kingdom Metazoa; phylum Chordata; class Aves; order Charadriiformes; family Turnicidae; genus Turnix; species Turnix velox. The sequence goes on from VZTY01031409.1 coordinate 529,101, forward strand.
GGGTAGTATGGAATTGAGAAAACCAAACTGTCTGGTCTTAATCAAATTAAACTGAAATGAAATGCAGAAGCAGATGTTACACGTGGGGAGTAATACAGCAGCCTTATAGGAACTGGAAGATTTGTTTGTTCTTCCCTGCGTTATCACGACGTGTTCTCGTGTGCGTGGTGGTGCTGCCGCCTTGTGGGTGTTATTTGAGTGCAACAAATAAGTGGTTTTTGTACTGTATTAAGCTCCGTACTTCTGGATAAGGACCTTATTGATTAACAATAGAGAAGCAGCATTTCATCTCCAGGTTTGGTACACAAGAATTTGCATTTGGCTTGAAGAAGAGATCTCTCTGAGCAATATGTCAGTTCATGTTTTGTGGTTTAGTTGTGGGGTTTTTTGCATTTGACTTCAGAAACTTGAAGCCCACATTTACTTCTGCGTGCAACTTCTAAGTGTAAAAATAACCAAAAAATTTAAGAAATAGTCTTCTAACATATTTTAATGAAATAGCAAAAAAATCCTCTCAGGGAAACAATTATCTACATTTAAAGGTTTCTTTCATTATTTTCCTTTGGGTATGGAAATATTAAGCATTAAGATAATTGATGAGACTAAAGGAATTTAGTTACCTAATTTAGTGTCTCTTTTGCATCATGGAACCACATAGTTCATATTAGATAAATGAAAAAGATAAAAGGACCTCTGGTTTGTAGCATCTATCCTACAAGTGTTGTCATTGGAAAATTCATTTGAGTCATAGAACCATAGAATAGTTTGGGTTGGAAGGGACTTTAATGATCATGCCATGGGCAGGGACACCTCCCACTAGACCAGGTTGCTCAAAGCCTCATTAAAAGATTCATTAAAAAATGCTTAATTGATGCAATACACTATCACCTAGCTGTTTGTGGCATTGGTAGCTTTTATTTTCTTCATCTGAAAATACTTTTGTGAACAATGGCAGTGATTACTAATCTTAGTTTATAAAGAAAGAAATGCTCCCTTTGACTTTCTGGCCTGTGCTGCCTCTGTCACTAGAGCATTGGATTTGGTTTCTCCTCGTGAGCCAGATATTTCAGATGACAGTTTTAGGAAGAGCAATGTGAGGCAGAGTGATGGAGCGATTTAATAATCGTCTGGGTTCACACATGTTAGAGTAGTGTGTAGTCATTGAGCAGGTCACCCTCTCAAGGGAATGCTAATTCTAGTGCTATCAAAAAAATTCCACTGATAAATTTAAAACATATTGACTTTGTGTGGCGTGCAATCAAAAGCTGGTGGCAATAACACAGCAGGGTTCTTAATCACTTTGCTGTTACAGTCGCACTCCTGCTGTCATATTTCTAAAGGTTCATTTGTTAATTTGTTGAATGGAATGCTTAAACAACTTGTACAGCTTCCAACTTCTTCTCTGCTAAGAATGTATCTAAGTGTAACACTGGACTTCCAGATAGTGTGGGGGAGATTTTTGTAAGAAAGTACTGCATGTGTTTGCGACACTGTGTGGAACATGTTCTCATGGATCTCAAAAGGCTTTTAGATCTGATTGTATTTTTAAAATTTTGTTTGCCAATGGGCATGTAACTCTTGTTAAGCTGAACACGTGATGGGAAATACTGGGTAAATTAGTGTACATACCACTCCAAGCTGAATTTACTTGAGTGATCTAGAGTAGCAGTGTAGATTATGAGGACAGGCTGAAGGAGTTGGGGTTGTTCAGCCTGGAGAAGAGAAGGCTCAGAGGGGACCTCACAGTAACTTATCAATACCTGAGGGGGTCCTACAGAAAGGCAGGGGAAGGAATTTTTAACATAATATCGGATGGGAGGACTAGAAACAATGGATATAAATTGGAGGGGGATAGATTTAGACTAGACATAAGAAAGAAATTCTTTACAGTGAGGGTGGTGAAATACTGGAACAGGTTGCCCAGAGAGGTTGTGGATGCCCCCTCTCTGGAGGTGTTCAAGACTAGGCTGGACAAGGCACTGAGCAGCCTGGTCTAGTGGGAGGTGTCCCTGCCTATGGCAGGGGGGTTGGAACTCGATGATCTTTGAGGTCCCTTCCAACCCAAACTATTCTATGATTCTATGATTATAGCTGTCAGCTGAATGCTGGGATTTTGCAGTTGTAAAGTCTGACCTGTGACTACCAGTATTTAGCTCCTCTATTTAGCTGGAGTGTTAAAACAGGGATAGCTGCATAGTACAAGTAGTAGTGGTATTTGCCTGATGTATTGCTGATAAAAAGATGATCTCTTTGGGAAGAGGGGGAATACAAAATGCTAAGTAAATAGCCAATAAAAGGCATCTCTAATTCAGTGTCAGTATGGATCACACAAATAGAATTTTGTGAAGGTGAGCCCATTTGTCTGGTACAAACTGGACTTTTCTTCTTCCCTCCCTAGTAAAATAAATTCCACAACAAATGTCATCTTATGACAGGTGCTGTTGTAAGATGCTTTAAAGCTTTTCTTGAAAATTATTTCTGGGTATATATTTATTTACTCATGTATTTTTGAAATGAGAGGTAATATAAAAACTTATTTCTAGAGTTAAGGTTGCTCTTGTCCCACAGAACCCCTCAGAAAAAGACCTGAGTGTGCTGGTTGACATGGAGTTAAGGCGTGATTTAGCAGTGCACCCTTGCACCAAGAAAGACTCACTTTGTGCTGGCTTGATTTAGAAGTGTAGTAGCAGGTCAAGGAAGTAATTGTTATTCCTCTGTCCTTGGCAGTCTCGAGGCCACATCTGAAATACTGTTTTCATCTCTGGGTCCGAAAGACTAACAGAGATGATAAAAAACCTGAGTCCAGCAAAGGGGAAACTAAGAGGGTCAGGAGGGTGGAAGAGCTGGTGTATGCAACAAGGCTGAAGGAGCTGCTGGGCTGCATTGAAGTTCAAAAGAGAAGACTTGAGGGAAGCCTAAATGCTGCCCAGCACTCTCTGAAGGAATTGGAAATGCACATTGATTCTTTCAGAGTAGAGCAGAAAAAGGGCAAGAGGCAACAATGTGAAGTTGCAGGAAAGGACATTCCATTTGAACATGATTTAAAAAAAATTGTTACTATTTAGATTAAGTACTGTTTTTTAAAGCATCGTCAGTGCTTTGGATCAGGCTTTTTAAAAAAGCATATAGATAACTAAAAGAGGATGTCAATTCCAAGACTGCTGTAATGAAATATCATTGTGCTTCCTGTTCTGATCAGTCTTTTAGAAGGTAGAGTGAAAATTACATATACTTAGCTTTTCTAAAGCCACAGAAAAATAAACTTGTAATAGGAGAGTGAAAAGATATTCTGTGGTTCAAAAAAGATTAATGCTACTAGGGAGTGCTTATGTCCATGACAGCAAAGAATATAAGCACATGGATAGCTTTTAGTGTTTGGGCTGTGTAGAAGAAGAGATATACTGGTTTTAATTACTTTAACTGTGTAAGATAAGTAGTTTATATGGAGCTGCTTTTTGATCTAAAATATTTTTTATTGAAGTAATACTATGTGATAATATCTTAAGTGGTTAACTCAAACTTTTTAGTTACACTTTCATATTTTAACGTTGGCAGGTGGAAGTTCTCTGAGATTCTTGTCCTTGCACTACCAAAATTATCCCTGACTAAAGATGCACCCAGATCTGTCTCCTCATCTGCACACTGAAGAATGTAACCTAATTATCAGTCTGCTCAAGAAGTGTCACAAGGAGGTAAGGAGTTCTGAGCAAAGAAAAGAGTGGGTGGGTTAGGGAAATGACTGTCAGATAAATTAGCAAGAATATTATATGATCATAGGGAGAAAAATCTCCTCTAGGCAGAACAAGGATGGAATGTAGCTGGTACGTTTTCACTGAAGAGGTATCTGACAACCGTGTGTAAAATTTTGCCAGTGATTTCATTAGAAAATGAAACATGCCTTAGAATTTCTTCTGCTATGACTTGACGAGTGTGGACCTATTTTAAGAACTGAAATAGTTTCTGCACCTTTTAGTTCTGTGTGTGCCTCAAAAAACAATAAGAAAAGCAACTTCAGATGCCCTCTTTTTGTACACTCACAGCATTTCCATATTCCAGCTGTCCACTGGGCAGATGCTTCTGTCTATTTCTAAGCAGATGAGTTGATGGGGATCCAGAAAAGCATTCACTGCCTGCAGAGCTCAGCACCAATTACTGTTTGACTTCCATCTTCTTAGTAGGCTCCTACCCAAATATATAAAATGCCAAACTGTCTTCAGGCTTCTCAAGGTACTTCATTGCTTGAAGAAGATAGAATAGTCATCTCACTCGTTTAAAAGTATTTTTTTAAAAATTGCTCTGTAGTAAACATCTAGATGTAGAAGAGTCAACTTCTGCAGTGGAAGCTAAGATGTCAGCAGCATTGTTGTAATATTGTCAATTGTTTTTCCAGTTCTCTCATATACTTTAAAAAGATGTTCTGTACTGATATATTTCGGTATTAGTGCAAGCAAAGTTCAATTTCATAGTTTCCACTTCAACAAAAGTTTATTTAAGTGTTGAATATTAATGTGAAAATAGCAGTGTTGCATACAATCTACAGTACTTTCACCTCCATGTTCAGATGTGATATTTATAATTTTTTGATGATGTAGTTATCCATTAATTCTAAGACAATATATAGTAGCATCTCTAATAACTGGCAGAACTCTTTAAGTTTTTGTTTGAAAAAGTCATGACAAAGAAAACTAAGGCTGATAATACACAAAATATGGGAGATATTTTGCAGATTTTCAAGTAGCTGCACTAACATAAAAAAAACCTTTTGCAGTACCACACTGCCTTAAAATTTCTAAATTACAATAATGAAGGGAGCAAGCAGGCTTCTAATACTAAAGTGACCACTTATCACATGCTACTGCTTCAGAGTGTCATCTGATGCTCTTTATAAAGCAGAGAAGTATAAACAAGCTAATTATAGCACTGCTATAGTTGTGTTTGTCATAATCTTTATTAACCCACTCTTGCTTTCACTCATGTTGTATTTATTGAAACCTTGTCCACTCCTTCAATTCTTATCAGTGTTCCTGTAATGTGTAAATCCACCCAGAGGATCATCAGCTACAGAAACGTGCATAGATTTTCCTTTGAAATAAGAAAATTACTTTCATTCTCATAAAAAGCTTGTGTTTAGGTATCCCATTTTAGTCTGATTACACAACATGGTGAATACCTTCGTGTCTCAGCAAGATGAGAGTGGCTCAGGAAATGCTCTAACTTCTGTAAAAAACTGCTGAGTAAAACACTCAGTAAAAAAGTTATAAAACATTATTAAAGCTTCAGAGGAAGAAACTATTAAATTGTAAAAACTTTTTTCTCTCTCTAACTTATTAGCACAACATTTTGAAATTTTTTGGCCATTGCAATGATATTGACCGTGAGATGCGGAAGTGCTTAAAGAAAGAGGTAAGAAACAAATTTACTATGAGTTAAATGCTTAATGAAAGAGAAAAGTCCATTAGATAGAGTTGTTTTTTATAAAGGAGTAGAAATCAATAAGGAGGCCTTGAAATGTAAGCACATTTGGGAGCGGGCATTTGAAACCAAATTGAATTTTTTTTGTAATAAATTTGTCAGGGAAAATCTATCTTTAACAAATGCTTTGGTCTATTCTTGGCTATGCAAAAATGAACAAACACATTCTAACTGAACAAATATTGCAAATAGGAACTCACACTTCACAGTTTGCTTCTGGTTTTTTTCTTAAAAAAAAATTGTGATATTTGTACAGAACAGAATATAAAACAGTAATGGTCATTTCTGCATGAGTAACACTTGTTATTGAGGTCAGTTGCACTGACTGAAACTACTTGATGAGTTGTTGAGTTAGGCCCTAAGTGAAAACATTGCTGTTTAGGACCTGCTTGTTGCTCTTACTGCAGGTAGGAAGGAATGGAAGGTTTAGAGGTTTGAACAGGTTAACTAGCTGATGGTCACATTTTCAGAAGAGTATGAGTTGGATTTTATATTTTAATGCCTACAAGAGAGAACATGTGCATGAAATTTTCACGCGTATTTTCACTTGAGATTGCAATTAATAATTGTGACATAAATTTCACAATCATGTCTGAAAAAGGAAATTTCAAGTGTGAGGTAGATGGGAGAGTTTGGGTTTCCTCTTTTCCCTCTGTCAGCCTACAGGGATTAATTAAATCTGCTCCTGTCAAATCCCATTTTTTTCCTCCCTCTGTTAAAACTGCAGCACAGATCTGGAAAATAATAAATAATGGAAAATAATGTAATCTTATTTTTCTTACTTCTGTTGAAACCTTTACATTAAGAGGAGTTCTTGATGTCTGTATCTTTCTTAAAATATGGCTACATCAAAATGCCATTACTGAAAAGCTGTTCATGAGTACAGAATAGGTACATTTGTAGCTTTTAAAGATCCAGTGGTCTCAATCTATTTAAATACATGTATTGGTTATTGAAAAATGAAATATTAGCATGGAAAAACTTTAAACATTCTTTAAGTGTTAAGTAATGATTTGGACCATTATTTCAGTTATAAACCAATCAGTTTAATGAGAGAAAAACTGCAAATCTGTTCTACAATCAATCTGCTGAGTAGTTAATTACATTAGATAGAGAACTATTTGAGGGTTATTTGGGTTTTATTCTTGGTACCGATTATTAAAAAATTGAATAAATATCATACTCTGACTTAAGGTGAAGAATAATTTGCTTGTCATGAAATATGTACCAAATTATGCATTCATTTTTAATTTTTCATTCTTTTAAGCCATGAAAAGGCTTCCTTTTTGGCTGCAATGAAAGAAGGTTAGGCTCTTCAGTCTTCAGGCTTTTGCTAGTGCAGGGCAACTTGAAAATGTGGTCATCTCACCATGTGTGTAAACTGTGAAGGCTTTTGTGATTCCCTTTTACACCAGTGTCCCATCTCTCTTGCATTTTTTTTTTAGCCATTAAAAAAAATCCCCAAACACCTTACTCTCATTCAACCAAAATTTGTCTTTGTTCCTTTCATCTTGGTATACTACTTTATCTGTGCATATAATTAATGATCAGGATCAAACATAAACCAATTCTATAGTGACAGATTCATGTTTCAGAAAGCTGGCATGTTTTGATTAATCAGTATCTTTTAAAATGAAAAGTGCCTGACCTGTGCTCTAGCCTAACACCAATCCAACTTTTTTCCTTGTGAAGTGTGGATGCTTTTATAATTAACTTCCTCCATAAGATTAACTAAATCTATTAGAATGTTTTAATACTCTTTAGCTTAGTAACTTCAAACTCAGAAGCATGTATTTTAATCAAAAAATGTTAATTGCACAGTAAAAATGACCCAAAATATAGATATTAACAAGAATTGCATTTCTAATGCATCAGTGAAAGTTACTGTTTCTGTTCCTGAGCAATAACCGCTCTCTGCACTTTAAAATGCAACTTATCTCTTCAGTGGTAACAACTGATTTTTTAATTTCCTTATCTGTCTTCCAGTATGAAGAAAACAGGGCAAGGAACCGGGTGATACGACAGCAGATAATTAATGCTCACAAGAACACGGAGAAGTGAGCTGTGTTGTACTTGGACAGCTGCGTCTCAGCAGGGACATTCGTCTCAGAGTTGACAGAATACTTACTTTCCCATCACCATTGCTCAGCTTTTGAAATGGTGGAAAAATAAATTCATCTAAAATATATTCATTCGCATCTTTCCAAACAATGTGGGGGAAAAAAAGAAATAATAAATCATCACTTGCAACTTAATTTTTGACCTCTAAAAAACCTCAGCTATTGTGGCAAGCCATTGTGCTGGCGTAGTTTTATTGTGTTTGCTGAGTAATGAGGAATTAACGTGTGGAATATTATGTATTCAAGGCTGCTACATTCCCTACCTTGTGCTGAGTTCCATTTTATTTCTTTGTGTTTAGTGTTTTTTCGTTCATCTTGTGGTTTTTTATTTCTTCTACAACACTGAATAACTTTTCCATCACTGCAGCATTGTGATAACACTGCTTTAATGAAAATTTTAAACACACAGAGCTTGAAACTGGAAGTTACATATCGAGTAACCTAGTGATTTTATTGGAGCTAAAATGATGAAAATTAAAAATTCTTCTGCCATACTGTACTATATGGTACAGTGTGGGCTGTCATAAGACAGTTTGCTCATCATACCCAAAGCAAGCACAGCCTTAGAAATTCAGATTGAAACATTTCCAGGGATTTACAAATCATTGCCTTGATTTTTGTTGAGCAGAGTCAATGTGTGATTATTTTTCCAATAGGAGTGCTGCCAAAAATACAAGCTAAACAGTTCTACGTACTCTGGTACAAAGGGGAAGTCAAGGCACAACTGTGCTGCTGAAGGAAAGCCCACAGTGAAGAAAAAGAAGGTGCAATTTGTCTTTCAGTCAGGCAAGCCAACTTGTTTTGTGTTAATCAGGCTGCTTCATTAGTCTACAAGAGCTGTTTATTTGCTATCTGTCTGCAGAAAGTCCTGAAAAAGCCTCTGAATTCAGAAGATTTGTGATTAAATAATATGTTGGTTTGTGCAGTGGTGGAGCTCTTTCTCTGCTTGTCTGATGGAATCACCTTATTTTTAAGTAACTTTCTGTTCTGCTGTTCAACAAAAGACCATTTAAAAAAACCACAGTCTTCATCCTTTTGAAGAAAGGGTGCATGTTCAGCAATGACTTCTGTGGTTTGTAACTGTTGACCCTCAATTTTGAAATGGGTATATACACCTGCTTTTGTAAGAAAGCTGTATTTTGTTACCTATTTTGAAAGATTCATTAGAGTAATTTTACTTATTTTTTGACAGCAGAATGGGCTCAGTTAAGCTGGTAAAACTTAACCACCAAGTTTTTCAAATGAAAGTTCCAGGAAAAGCGGAATCTGTTAGTTTTGCATGTTTTGACATGCTGTCTGCTTTATTAGAACAAATAAATGGTGCCTTTTATGAATTAAATACTTGAGTGGTTAGAAGTGGTGCAGTCTTTTTATTGGTGCACTTCAGAATACTTTTGAAGAGTACTTTATACTGCAGTTCCCTGACTGGGAACTCTGCATCCTTGATCCCAGTCTTTCTTCCATTTGTGATGACAAAAATCTACTTCAGGCAACCTCTTAAGAAGCTTGTAGTCTTTAAGTTAGTAAATAAATTAAAAAATAGAGAATTGTCCTAGAGATTAGGTTGAGAGGCAAAAGTGCCGAAGCTTTTCTTTCTTTCCTCACCTCTTCTGAGTCCAGATCTTTCACTAGAATAGCCACAAAATAGGAATCCAAGAACCACTCAACACAGCTTGTTAGTCAGAGCTGTATTTTCAAAGATCAATGTGCTTAATGACTGAAAGAGCAAATGGCATGCACAGCTCCTATTGATACTTTGAACTACATCTAGCAATAAATCTATTTTAATGATAATCTTTGTTTGCCTAGTGAAAGTGTGATCATGTTCATCCTCCAGTTTCTTTCCATTAATTGCCCACAAGCCTATTGATTCCTGAGGTTTTGTTTCTTTCTTTTTTTTTTAAGAGGGGTTATGTTGGTAATTTGATCTTGAAGCTAAGAATGTCTAATGTAATAATACTTAGGATTTATATAGCAGAGAAAGAAGGTAAGGAGGCAATGCTAAATGTTTTTGGTTTCCTAAAGTGGTGAGTAGGAGATGTGTTGGGCAAAATGAACCTTAGTTACAAGGACTTTGAAGACACTTCATTGTAATGTAATTTATATTTTGTAGTGTTTTCCCTGTTCTTTCTGAAAGCAAAATTGAGGGAGAAGAAAAAAAGCAGTATGACGGAATTTTCTGTGAGAAGCTCATGTGCACTTCATGTTGAGAAAGTGAAGAAGGGGAAAATACAAACAGAAAGGTCAAATGGCAGCTCTGACAGAGACCTGACCATAGCAGTGCAGTTTTCTTCTATTCGTGTGAACAAAGGTCTAGAATAAATAGAAGTGCAGAGCAAGGGTGTCATAACTAGCCATGAAAATGCCTCCTGCTCTACCAGAAACACCTGGTAACAGTATCAATAGTGTACTTTCTCTTGCTGCAGAATGAAATGCTGACACCTTGGTTTCCTTGTTTGTTTGTTTGTTTGCAGTAGAAGGAGAGATTGTGCTGCACAGCAGCAATGTAATGTAAGTACAGCTGGGCTAGTTCTTGCTCTGCCTGCAAAGATCACTGCACTCAATTGGTGTTCAATTCTACCAGGAATAGCTTGAACATTAGTTGTCTGTCAGGGGAAATTAATGTGAGAGATATTCCAGTGAGTGTTCTGTGGCCAGTTTGCCATAAATTAACTTGGGACACCCTTAACCTGCAGTGTTGTTGCCAGCACAATACCTGAGCAGAAGCAGCACCAGCTGTGTACACTTTTGTGGGTTCCACACTAGCAGGGAGATAAGAATTCAGTACATCACCATCTAGTTTTTATCCACTTTAGCCTTCATCTCTGCTTTCTTGCAGGTAATTTAGCAATGCACTTGATAAAGACCTGTTATTACTGCCTTTCATCTATTATTTTAGTAGTTTCACACTACTACACAGTCTCATATATGACTGCATCTCTCTTGGACTGTTTTCAGACTTTTTGGCATCAAAGAGCCAAAATGCACTGTATCTGCACAATTCTTTGTTTATACAGTAGGATTTGAATCCAGTATTCCAGCTAAGCTGCAGCACTGAGTGTTAATGTATTATAAATATGCTGTTTGTCTCTCCTTGTTTCACTCCAGTTGGTAACACCCTGAAGGGATTATGGCAGAAGCATTTGTTGCTGATACAGTCCACATGTAGTTTCACAGGGAAACCTTGATTTGGTTGAGCTGACTGTTTATACAGTTTTAGTGAAGGCTGTAGCACTGACAGTGCTGTGGATTTTACAGACCTGGGTAACTTCTTGAAAATCAGAGTGCACTCAAAAACTTGAAGAAATGTAGTCTTGGTATGCATTCCACAGGAGTGATAAATATGAATAACCATTACTAAAATATGCAGCTGGAAGGTTCACTTATGCCTACTGTAATTGGGATTCACTGGAATTAATATTTCCAATGTGTTATATGCTTTGCTAAATCTCCACACCATAAAGTGTCTTCAACAGTTAGGCATTTCTTAATGTTGGCACTGCTCAGGCTTTAAAAGAATGTGTGATCTCTCATATAAAATCTTCCTCTGGAATGCCTAAAATGACAGGAACAACAGGAAAACTATGATATCAGAATCAGATATTTTAATTAAAAGTGAATTACTAACACTTGAGATTAAGCGAAGGGGATTCTCCACCTCCACAGCATAATGGATTTTAGGGCTGGAGACTAAAGTTACACATTAAATTTTATTAAGGTTCACTAAAATGGAGTATTGCAGCAGATCTTAGTGGTCCCATTAGAATCTTTGTTAGTTTTACAGAGTCTTGCACTTGTAATTAGCTAATTCTTATTCTGCTTGGCACAAGAGGAAGAACCTGATGAATTTAATAGTCTGTCTGCTTTCCTAGAGGTGTTTGCATCTCTTAAAAGTAAATGGGTGTTTGTTGTAATGGAGGCAGAGGGGGAACACTGCTGCTGATCACCACAAACTGCTTCATGCTAAATTAAGGTCTGCTAATACAAACTTTTAAGTGAATGCTAAATTCACATCAAGTTCCCATACTATATTTAAAATGCAATGCATGAAGGAGTATCTACTGATGGGAACAAAATATGTACTTAACTAAGAATGGTTCTTGCAAACTGTCACATTTTCAAATTATTCTTTTGAACTGTTTGGTGACATTTTAGAGGCTGGGGACTTTGATATGGAGTGATCATTTTAACAGGTGAGACATTGGTATTGTTGTTGTTCTGGGTGGTTTTTTTTTTTAATACAGACCCCTAATTAAACCAAACTCTATTCTTTTGAGATACTGGTTTCTTGGAAAAAATGGTCTTACTGATGACTTGATAAAAACTACAGCAGCTATCCAGCATCAGTGTGTTGGTTTTGGGGCCATTTCCAAAGCTGTGGGTTGTTTCGCCAACTTAAGTGATGAACTGCCCTTCCTTCCATGGGAAATCCTTCCTTTATATAGGAAATCACAGAATCATAGAATGGTTTGGGTTGGAAGGGACCTTAAAGATCATCGAGTTCCAACCCCGCTGTCATGGGCAGGGACACCTCCCACTACACCAGGTTGCTCAGTGCTTCATCCAGCCTGGCCTTAAACACCTCCAGAGAGGGGCATCCACAATCTCTTCCAATGTCTCACCACCCTCACTGTAAAGAATCCTTCCTCTATATATGAAATTCTCCTTTGCAAACTTCAAAAAGAAACAATGGGAATTTCCAACCGCTTTCCCCGAGCCCTCACAGCGCTGCCGCGCTCTGGCCGCCGGACGCCTCTTCCCGCCCCAGACGGGACCGACCTCCGCAGCTCGGCGCTGCTCGCTCGCCACCTCACCCGGCTTCCTTTGCCACCTCATCCGGCTTCCCTCGCCGTTGGGCTCCGCTGCCACGGCGCGGGCTGCGCAGGCGGCGGCGGCCGCGCACTCCCTGTCGCCGCCCAGCGGCCGCGCCCGTCCCGCCAGGAGCGGTTCACCACGGGCTGGCCGCCATCTTGGAGGGGCCAAGGATGGGCGCCGGTCGCTTCCCTCTGGCCCGGCCCTTGGGCACCCTGGGCGCTGTGGAATGGAGACAGGTCTGATAAGGACTGGGTGCTGACCTGGCCGCTATCACCCCATCGTGAGGATGGGACGCCATCGTCTGTTCCTCAGCTTAAATGACGCCCACACCCTTCCCTCAGTGTCTCCCTCAAGCCCGACGTTCTCACAGACGTCCCCTGTGTCCTGAAATACTCTTGGGGTCTTACCACTCAACTGCCGACGCCGAATTCTCTTGCGCAATCCTATATTATTTATCATCCTCTTTTTTTTTTTTT
>VZTY01031409.1:544098-585803 GCA_013400935.1 Turnix velox
AGGTCCCTTCCAAGCCAAACCATTCTATGATTCTATGGTTCTATGAATGCCACCTTAGCAGCTGTGCATGTAAACTGCCATTTTTTGCCATAGCTAAATTAGGATTCTCAGTTTAAGTGTAAAATGGGTGTTTGGGGAAAGGAAGGACTCAATATGCTGCCCTGAGACAGCTGGCAGGTTGACACAGCATTTTCCTCCAGACCTTTGCTGGGCCCCTCAATCTTCATTTGAAATCAAGTACTGGAATGATACTGTATTATTACTATTGAGCAAGGACTTTACATATTATGCTTCTGCTTACAGCATAAGACAACATTATCCAACATACAAAGTGCAGGAAGAAATCAGATTAGATACACTAGCAATTTTCTGTTATAAGCAAGTATCTAGACAGGGAATTTGTAATTGCAGTTGGTTTTATGCAGAAATTATTGTGTTTTATTACATTCTTTTCGCAGCAGCATTAGGGAGTTCTTTCAATTAGACTTTTTTTTTAAACTGGTTTAAAAAACAATATTCTTCTTAGTTTACAAATAGATGCTGGAGCCAGGCTGGTGGTTTTGTTGTGCATGGTTGTGGGGAATGGTTCAATTCTCCGTTCTGAATTCTCTTTCTCTAGGTCACCAGCCAACAGTCAGGAACATTAAGTAAAAATAAAACTCCTATTTTTAGTTCAGCTACATAATGTCCTACTTATAATACTGAAATTTCAGCTACTATCTGTTCCCTTTTAGTTCAACAGACCATCTCTCCTCTATTAGCTCTCATTGCCTTTTTTTTTCACACCTGCCCCATTTGATTTTTCTGCTGTGATTTTTGTAAATTTGGGGATGCTTTTCCAAGAGGGTTCTTAATTCTGCACAGCGCTGACAGCTAGCGATTCAGGTGGGGAAATAAGGGCAAGTAGCAGCTAGCAGGGGATACTCAAACGTTGGTGTAATTCATCCTCAGAATTTTAATACTGCAGAACTCTTGAAGGAAAAGAAAAAAGAAGCTGCAATCATAATGATGTATCAGTTTCAGCAACATCCAGATAAATATTTGCTCCTAGTTTCAATCCCTCATGACTACTGAAAATAAGATACTTTAACTTTATTTTCCTCAGGATGATACATGACAGTAATTTTCTTTTTTTTTTTTTTCCCTTTTGTTTTGTATAGACGTTATCACAGCTCACCACACTAACAATATACCAGTGAAAGAAGGGCCTACTATTTGAAAGTGAAATTGTTAAAAATGTGTTGAAAACCTGAGAGTCCATCTGAAGTCTGGGGTGTTGGCAATTAAAAGATGATCCTTAGCACAGGACCTTAGGGAAAGTGCATTTATGCAAAGGCAATTGTTACCCTGCCCTGTCTTGGAGATAAGGCAGTAATTGGAACAGGAGGAATATGTTTGTCCAAAATACATTTGTCAGCTTAAAGAATTAGAAGGAGATGTTGATGTGCAAGTGGACATGGTTCTGCTGCCATCACAGAGTGCTGAAAAACGGTAATATCACCCTAGTTAAGCCAAAACTAATGCAGAAAAATTCTCAGTTAGGTGCTTATGAAACCAGACAGAAACTTTTCTATACCAGGGACCAGGCACTGAAAATAACTTTTGTAAAAGATTTTATTTATTTCCTCCATATGATGTATCTTGCTTGAAAGAAATGAAATGACTTGTAAACCTACTGCTTTTCAACTGGGTTGAGTCATGCTAGAGACTGATGATGAGTTGGATGGGGGTGGAGGAGGAGGGAATGTAATTCTGGTAATGTGGAGACCTTGTCATTGTGTGGCAAAGTTTGAGTTTTACGAGCCACGATTATGCTTGAGAGATTTTTTTGCATGGTTTGTATGATGCCAGGTATACTGTGTTGGGCTGTGCTGTGTTGGAAACTCAGGTCGAGCAAACAGTAGCTAGGCATGGTCTGTTTGTTGGAGCAGTGGTAGCCAAGTCTCCTGGCTGGAAACAGTTCTTCAGGAAAATGGGAAGCTGCTTCATAAGAGCCAAAAACAATGCAAACCCACAATTTTTTATTTAAAAAAAACCCACAACAAATCCCATAACCCATCCTGCTTCACAAAATTCAGTGACAGAGGTACAGAGCACTTAATGTAATTAGATTCCATGTTTAAATAGCTCTGTATTTTATAGTATTTCAGGTACCTTCTGAACAACAAAATGGTTGCTGTTTCTTTTCCAATGCAGTCAGCTGGATCTGTCCCAAATATGCTAAATTATGCCATTGTTCTTCTGTTTTTCTTGAAGGTTTTTTTCCACCCCCTACCTCCCCTTGTGTAATGCATCCCCATTTGATACTGTCTTCTTGGGTTTGGTGCATACATTTAGTGTGGCCTTTCAGTTATTTCTGTGTGTTCAATTTCAGTATCTCTTTCTGGCTTGCTTTTCATAAACTTTGCTATCAGTTCCAAAATGGTGACGTCTTCAAACCTGGAGCTGTAATTGTTTTTAGATCCTTAAGCACATCTGTATTTGCCATTGAATGTCTTTGCATAGAGACAGAGGAGAAGTAGTATTGACCTGGAATTCAGAGATGGCATGATAATAACCTCCATTTATGTTAGAGAAGAGGCACTGATGACTTAAAATATTTTCTCTGAATTAAATTAAAAACTGCTATTGCTCTAGAGTGTAAAATATGACAATAAAACAGGAATACACCATCAGCTTTTGCACACTTGCAGTTGGTCAGCTGTGGACAGAAGGTCATGACCAGCAATGAAAAAAGTGTGTGAAAACAGTTTGCATCCCTGTATCTTTGATTCGTTAAGGTAGCTCATGCAATGTATGGAACTGAAAATATTTGTCCACAAGCAAGGCAAATATTTACAGACATGGATGATAAATAATGTCTTGTGGTGGTATAACTGTTCAAGCTTGTCCGACACTAACTGAATACATTGATTTTGTTTCTTGTTTAAAGAGCTTTGTGACTACCTGTTGGGCTGCATTAACCAGCATTATCAAATTAAACTCTAGGTGAAATTCCAGCAGGAAGATCTGATCTACTCTTTCTGGTATATTTGAAGAATGCAGCTGTAACACTTTGGTTTTTGCTTTAAGATCTTGATATTTTATTTGTACCAAAATAAAAAAAAGAGATACAGAAGAAATACAAATTTCATTTGATATTTGAATGTGTATGAGAAAGAGAAGACTACCCTAGGAGCCAGCTGCAAGTAAGAGAGAGTCATATTCACAGGAAATTGGGAGCACAGTTCAAAGACTGTATTAAAGAGAGTCAGCAGCATTGATGCAGCTTGAAAAGAATGTGTGGTGAGAGAATTCTGTGCTAATAATAAATAGAAACACAATGCCACTGCAACCAACAACTACACAGAAAACAGCATGCAACTGCCTTACCCTGAGATGGAGATAATGAAGCAGAGATGATGTGAATTTAAGCTTGAGACACAAACTGGCATTTCAGAATCCAGAGGTTGTTCACTAAGTGTCTTGTAAACTGAGAGACTTGTTGATATTCCCTCTTCCTGGAATGTTTTTGTACAAATATTAGAGAAAACTGTTCTTCATATTTTGTTTTAAAATTAGCATTCTCAAAATACAATTCCCATCCTAGCCAAATTTCTAATTTTTGATCGATGCAACTAGTAGGTCAAGAAGCATAAGGTTATCTTGAAATGAGGTAACTTGGCAGTATCATGTCTATGACAGATTGAAATGGATGTTCCAATCAGTTCAACAGTGTATTAATGAACAGGTTAGGTCCCAAATGTAAGAGGATCCCAAAACACATAAAACTTACAGATTCATTTGAAAAATAACTCAGTCCTAAAATCCTTGATCTGCTGAAATACATTGTAGCTGAGTGATTCTTCCAGAGATTTACTGGCAGTGATAGCAGCATAGTTAAATGACACAGGGAATAAGTAATAAATACTAGAGCCTTTATAATCAAATACAAGTTGTCCTTTGTCTTTGACATATGCTGAGAGTAAATGGTGAAAAATACTGCTAGAATTTTATTATTTGCTCCCAACTTCGTGTAGAATTTAAAGTACTGCTTCATTGTATATTCTTCAGGTTTTCAATTCTAAATCTGGATTTTCTGAAGAGACTTGGGTTCTGGAGCGATTGCTGTAATTTGCAAGAGCAATCATGTAATTGCATTTTGCAAACTAGGTGGTTAAAAATTCATTTTGTGGAAGACAGAATAATGTATGAATTTCTGCTTCAGAAAAGCTTTTTTCCCACCCCTGGATGAGATGGTATCTGTATAGAAACAGTGATAGCACTACATGAAGAAAGACATGCAGGAACCTCTGAGCACATACAGAGAATCTGATTTTTTTCAAAGGACTTGGGATCACAAGATTCTTAAAATGCCATGAAAACTTTTGGAACTTCTCTGGAGCAAGAAGAAAAACAGTGGAGAAGAGGCAGGACTTACAAAGGGTAGACCTGAAATCTGTGATGATCTAAACAACAAGTAATTTGCTGGCACATTCCTGCCCTTCCTGATGAAAAGGAGAATGGAAGAGCTAAAGATTGATCTGGGATTCCTGGTCTATTTCTGCAGACCCTTTTTTTGCCAGTAATTTGTGTTTTGGATATGTGAGAGCAGGACTTGTCTGCTCTGGTGCTGGATACCCCAGGCTCTAAAGGTTCTCACTTCAGTTGGATAAGTAGAGAAAAGAAATGAAATTAATAGGTAATCCTCTTTTAATTCAGCTGTGAAAAAATCCAGTTGCTCCATCAATTTGAGTGACAGCTTTGGACAAGAAATTATCATGTTTATTTTCCTCCCAGTCATCTTCCCTATTGTTAAAGGACAGATGAGTAGATACTATTTCTCTGCTGGTAATGTTCACAGTAGCATAGAAAATTAGCTTTAAGTAGGTGTATTTCTAAACTATGTTTTTCACTCCCTGTCAGGGAGTTGTTACAGTTTTAGTTGCTAGTTAACATATTTTTGTGTTTTATTCTTGGGACCTGTGGCACAGATGCCTGTGGCTCATCAACAGGTGCTCTGTGCATGTTTGGCATGGCAAAACCTGATAGAAAAAAATTAGGCTTGTACATAAACTCCCTTTTGTCATGCTTTTTTGGTTTTAAATGAGAACTGAACCATGATTCTAAGAGTTACTCAGCCTGGAGAAGAGAAGGCTCATGGGGGACCTCATAGTAAATTTTCTGTACCTGAAGGGGGCTACAGAAAGGGTGGGGTAGGACTTTTTAAGAGGGTACAGGATGGCAGGACTAGGAGTAATGGATGCAAATTGGAAANTTCCAACCCAAACCATTCTATAATTCTATGATCCTATACAGAAATAGAAATAAAGCAGAAAAAGATCCTCTTCACTTACTCCACCAGTCAAGTTCCCCATTAATAAAGGCAGATTAAGAAGGGAAGGAACATGTTGTTCATTGTTTCTTTGATGTTAATGTAAAGCAGTTACTCTTGCTTGGAATTTGGGCATTAGGGAGTTATTAATGACTTGACACTTAGTGCCCTGAAACTGTTTAATTTTCATGCAATCTAATGAATTTTATGTTTTGATTTTGATCCATTCCTCTTTTTCTGTATCTCTATTACTGTGTATAGACATAAATACAAATTAAGTAGCTTCTGATGCAAATACATGCAATAGGAAGCTGCCTGACCCTTCAAAAATTGCATATCACATGGTGTTGCCTGTAAGGTTTTTACAATAAAAACATCCATTTTGGTTTTCAAGGAGAATGTGGTGAACTTTGAGTTTGTTGCTTTTCCTCCTGATGTTTTGCTAAAATTTTTGAGAAGAAGGAGCAGGAGCCCTTTTTAGTTGGTCACTAGGATTTTTTGTGATGGAGAAGTTTTGCCTTCCCCTCAAAGGTGTCCACATCTTGCAGGCTTACTGACCTTTAATATAGAACTTTTCTCATGCAGTGGTGTGTAAGGCATTATGATAAAGGCCAGGACTTACAACTCTTCTACTAGGTACAACACTTTAATAAGTGAGTGTTAGGCCTTCTGAGTCTTGGCTGTTTGTTTTAGTGCTGTTCTTTTTACCAGTGTATTTGTAATAGTAATTAGAGCATGAATGTTGAAATGAGGAATGTAAACTACTGTGATTACCAAAGGAACCGTGTGTGTAGCTACATTGCCTGCATGACAGTCCCTTCTCAAACACGTTTGCTGCTTCCAGACACGTGGAATACCACACTGAGTAGTTGTACATCATGCCTTACTTTCCCCTGCATTCTCTCTGAGCTGGCAGTGATTCCAGGGGCAACAAAGCAGTTCACTGATGATCATTCAGGAAGAATTGCTTTGTTTTCTTTATTAAACTCTGAATTTATAAGACAGAGACTGGAATGGGTTTAGTTCTAGTAAGTTAGAACAGCCTAAAGGGTTTTCTACCAGCAGTCTCCTGTGGATGAGTGGCCACCTCCAGATTGAAGTGAAAATCGCGGAGGTACAAAGAAACAGTTCTGATAATACTAGGAGTTACCAGATCGACACTTCGTGAAANCTGATGATCATTCAGGAAGAATTGCTTTGTTTTCTTTATTAAACTCTGAATTTATAAGACAGAGACTGGAATGGGTTTAGTTCTAGTAAGTTAGAACAGCCTAAAGGGTTTTCTACCAGTGTATGAGTGGCAACATCCCTACTGCAGTGTAAATCGCTGGGTAGCTCAGCAAACTTTTTATTTAGCTGAATATAAATAAACAGCAGGATACTTGAAAGAAATAACACTCCAGAGAAAACACAATCCTAGTGCAATTAGAGCATTTCTATTAAGATAATTGCTTACTGAAATTATAAGCTTGGATCTAATCCTCGAAGGATACAGAAAATTGGCAGTTCCAGGATGATCTTCTTCTTTCACTCTCCCCCCCCCCCCCCCCCCCACTACATTAATATATTTGTTTCTCGAATTTCTCGAACCCTAAATGCTGTGGTTTTTTCCCCCTTTTTTCCTGCTACAATGAAAGCAGTACTGAAAATGACAAAATAGCAAAGGATGCCCTTGAGATAATCTAATTTTTGAGAGAATCTGTGTAAAGAAGTGATAACAAGCCTTGTAATTTACTGCTACTTGAAAGAAAAGAATGACCTCATGCAGTTACAGAGGGGCTTGCTCTAATTATGGGTTCCAACTAGAGTACTGGTGAGACTGGCAGTAATCTCCACAAACAAGTAGTTACTTCAATAAGACTATTCCCTCTTCCCCTTTTCTTTTACAGGACTCCTTTAGTGAATGTTTTTATTTTTTTCCATTTCTAAGAACTGTAGCTTGGGGTTTAGGCCAGAAGGCAGAAAACAGGGTTCTGGTTTTGACTGTCTTGTTGACTTTGGCTGTGAGGTTAATTTCATTAACTCAATTTCTGTACATCTTTTCCCATATCTGTGAAGTGGGGATTACTATTGGCATGAGTTACTTCACATGCTTTAATTTAGTTTCTTTCTTCACATGATGATTTTTTTCAAATTCTTAATTTTTCTGTTGAACTTAAAAGCCAGAAAATTTGGAGTACAAAGAGACTTCCTGCTACACAGCAGAGTACTCTGAAAAATTTGGTTTGCCCAGAAAGAAACTATTTTGAAATACTGATGCATAAACCAAATTTCCTCATATAATCCATGTAACATCTTTATTCAGTTGTGTTTTCTAAAAGATCTCCTTAATTCTCTGTTTGCAATGCATTTTCTGAGACATATTTGCACTTGCAGTTTATAGAAACATTTGCTGCCTTGAACACCTGCCAAAAAGTAAATTTTTCAAGGATGGAATTAGAATAAGAATATTGGGTTTTGTTGAGTTCGTAAGATTAAAATCTGGAGTTTTATAAAATAACATTTCAACACATGAGTTACCGAAGAAATGGTTGATTGAATTCACTGATGAAGCAAAATGTGAAGGCAATAAAGATACATATAAAGCACCCTTATTGGTACTGAAAACTATCTTTGTGTTTATATGAGAGGATTTAAGATTAGAAAAATCAGATATTCCCCTATGTTTGACTTAGAAATACTTGTTGGCTGGAGTAGTAAAAGTTGCCTGAAACAATTTTTTGTATGTGTTTTGTCCTTCATCTTTCAGAGCTCAATTTTTTTTTTCATAAATGCATGAAAAAATGAGTATGTATCCATCTGCAGTTCTGTGCACTAGGCCTCTTCTGTGGCTCTTCAACATTTAATGGAAGGGAAAAACTGGGTGTGAAAGTATGGGGGCAGTCTGAGAAGGTGCTCTTTAAATGGTATGGGATTGTGTCATTCTGTCTCATAAATTACATCCTTGAGCCATCATTTACTTCTTAATCCTACTTTTGAATAATGAATATTCATCTAATCTGTCCTTGTTTCTCTATGCAATTCCCATCACTGGAGAACATTTCTGCAGCCAGAGAAGGGCTCTCTGAATGTCACTTCTCAGGACCACTGTCCTAAGATTTGCAAGGTTTTTGCTCTACCGTGGTTTGAACAGCAAGTCTGGAAGGTGTGTGTGCAGGAGGAAGAAATTAAACTGCTTTCATTTCCACCCTAGAATATCGCAGAAAGTATCAGTTCCAGTCCCTGGCATAAAGTAAAACTGGTACACACTCAGCCCCTGCCTCAAAGCACTGTTTGTTGGATTTGGAATTGGTAAAGTGCAGTTGCAGTCTGCTGACTGTCCTCCCCATTCATAGTCTGTTTGACACTCCCAAATGGATGCAGAGTAAAAGCCACAACAATTGAGGATTCTTGTGAGCTGAGGAAATGCTTGTTGACAAATTTCCTTGATTATAATTTCAAATCACGCTGTTAGATCAGGGCACAGTAGACTTAATGGCTGATGAAGTCATCCACGTTTTCCTTTGTTGTTTGTGGTCTGCTGAATGTTCTCTTACATTACTTCAGGACACAAGTTTATGAAGTTGATGTGTTGTTACTGAAGCCTTTTAGTGTGACCATTATACACCTCTTTTTTTAACTCCTCTTTAGCAGTCAGCCACCTGCAAGAGCTGTTTATTCTATCAAATGATTGTGATACCATTCAGTTAGGGAATAAACAAAAGCAGAGTTGGTTTGATTAGCAAAGGGCATACAGAATCAATGTCTAGGTCTGATTCCTGGATTGACACTATTCATGTTGATGGAAAAACATATCTATTGCTGCCAAATTATTGGAGTTCTTTATTACAGTAGCAGTGAATAAAAGCCAGAATAAATTATAAATTTCATTACCTGCAATATGTGAGAAACTGAGACATCTTACAGTAAGACCCCTAAATTAATTGTCAGTGGTCATTTATCTTGATTGTTTTCTACAGAGATTTTCTGAACATTTTTAATATACATAGCTTTATGCACTCCTTATAAAATATTATTATCTTTCTTAGTGTTAAAACACTTTTCACTGATTACATAGTGTTTGTCCCAGAGAGGAAAACAGTGGAAGGATTCCCATGCCAAATTTTTATTCCTGTAGCTCCTCAAAAATGTTTTAAAAAATTGGAAATCTCATGAATCTCAACTTAGGCTGCTAGATTTCTACATTTCTTCAGGGAATATATCACAGATGAAGCAGCATTTCTCAAGGGGGATTATGTCTCATTACTTGGGGAAGTTAATTGGTAATGCAAACCCCACAGAAGCATCCACTTCATCTGCAGACACAAGATACCTGAGCTGTCCACAGTAACCTCATTTTCTAGTTTAAAAAGGAAACAAGAGAGAGAATTGTGAACTTAAATACTACGAATTTAGCTTGGGCAAGCCTGTATGCTACTGAAGGTAGTGATTCCACTTGGTGCATTACTAAATGCTGGCAGGAATCACTTTTACTGTCTGTCCTCACAATCCTTTGTGCTTCTACCACGCAGCTTTAGGAGTGAATGCTCCTTCGGGGGAGGCTTCTGAGGAGCATGCAGCACAGAGTGTTGTCTGTGGACGTTCAGGGAGAGAGTTTGCCACCAAAACCAGCTGCAGTTTGCTGTGAATTCATGTGTAAGACAGTGGGACTGTGAGGAAGCAGCTTGCCTATATGGAACATATATAGAAGATGAGGGGCTTTGACACACCAGCATCTTCTGTCATATATAAAAAGCTGCCTGGTACTTGTAACAACATACCAAATTTTCCATTTGCAGAGACTTTTATGAAATGCGTCTTACTTTTTCTTTGAATATGTATGTTGGTATTGTAACTGGAGTGAACAGAGGCCTTGTATTTCTGTGTGCCTGTGGAGAAGGTCTCCTGCTCTGCTCGCTATCCAAACTGAATGGATATTAAAACTGTGCTGACAATATCATGTCATCACCACTCCTTTGGAATAGGGCTTGTGCTCATCACAATGTTGAGTGTTTCTTACAGTATTGCATTCTAAAAGGCATAAAATTACCAGTGCAGGAAAGACACTGGATTCTATGTGAAAATAAAAGCAAAGTTGTATTAAAATATGTGAAAAGCCAGCAGAAGCCTCTCACAGTGAGAGTGACATAACACTGGAACAGGTTTCCCAGACAGGTTGTGGAGTCTCCTTCTCTGGAGACATTCAGAACCCATCTGGATGTGTTCCTGTGTGACCTGGTCTGGGTGTTTCTGCTCCAGCAGGGGGATTGGACTGGATGGTCTCTCAAGGTCCCTTCCAATCCCTGACATTCTGTGATTCTTATTGCTCTAGCTGCTTTTGCCTCTTAGAGACAACGAGGTGTTATATGTCTGGAAAGTCTGCACCCTTCCTGAAGGTTTTTATGGTTTTTTTCTTGCTGCCAGTGGTGATGACATATCCCTACCTAAGACTGTTCTGAAAATACCTTTCCTCATTATAACTTGGCCTATGAGAAGAATAACTGCTGATTGAGGTACTTCAGGCCAGTACTGGAACACAGGGACTGCTTTTGTGACTAAGGAGTTTCCAGAAATGGCAGGGAATGGCCTTGAGTCATGACACCATCAGCGCTTGCTCAGGCTGCAGTTAAAGCCCTTCATTAATTTGTTGTCCAGCAGTTTTAACCTGTCCAAAGTACAGACAGAATGTCACTAAATTAAAAAGGCTGCTTTCACAGGGATGGATCCATTGAGATGGGATGAAGGACCAAGAAGGCTGCTTCTTGCTTCACCCTGTGCTTTGCATTGCCTGGTATGCTGCATAAGCAGGAGCAGATGTCTAATTGCTCCATCCACACTACAGCTGTTTCTGCTCTTAAATCAGCTCATGTACTTCAGAAGCTCATTTTTGCAGATCACTGAGCTGGTGAGAGTCTGCTAACCCAGAGGTTACTGTACAGCAACAGAAGATGTGTGGACAGTCCCTCCACCTTTGCTGAATGGTACTGACATGGCAGATAATGATGAGAATGTAGAGATGGGTACAGACTTCAGATGAATCTGCCAAAGATGTCTGTCTGTGGTTTCCAGTACACCGTGGATATGTGGCCATCTTCCAACCCTGACAGTGGAGCTGCTCTGCAACCTATTTCTGTCAAATTAGAGAACTCTTCTACAGCTGTTTCTTGTAGCCCAGACTGAAACAGTGGTGTGTGTGAAGATCTGGTGGCAATGGCATCGTGTTGGAGGATGGAAGTTTCTTCTGCAGACATGGGTGTTTACAAGGTTTGTGATGCCACCTCTATTTGAGTGGATGTAGCCTGTATTGGTTCACATCAATAAAAAATGTAGTCCTTAAACATGGAGAAGCAAGAAAAGCAGATCAGAATGAGTATACAGGCACTCTCAGTGCTTTTTTTCTCCTTTGTACAGTTTAGCCCAGGCTCTTTGTCCTCTGCAGTTCTCTGTAGTTGCCTGTTCTTTGTGACAGTGGTGCAGAATTGGAGAGTTTTGGTGTTACAATGTAAGGCCAGGACCAGCCAGGATATGAAGGGAGATAATGCTGTTGTGTCCCAGCAGTAATAAGGGGTCTGGGAGATCCAAAGAAATGCCTTACCACCTTATCATCTCACATCTTCCCACCCCTCATCTTGCTCTGCCTCTCACAGCCATAATACAAAGGTTCCTGTGCAGAGCAGTCCATCAGTAACTGTAAAAAACTGACTGGGGAGTAAGGGAAAATCATGCACGGGTGTCTCAGTTATTGCAAAATTTAGTCAGAATGCATTAAAACATGTTAGTTCTGTGAAAAAAGCCCAATGCCCCTTGGTGAGATTATTATCTGTGCAGTGAGCAGGAAGAAATTGAAGAGCTCTGAAAGTTTGGATCTGAGCTTGTTCCATTGTGTTGCAGAAAATCAGTTGCCAGAGCTGTGGCGTAATTGTCTTTTAGGTTAATATTATAGCAATTTTGAATTACCTTCTGGAAAATACTATGCAGTTTTACTCTTTTTTTTTTTTTTGGTTGTTTTGTTTCCTCAAATTAGACACTGCACATTAAAAATTGCTCTTACAAGAACTTGCATGCACTCTCACACTATTTTTCCTTTTCTATTTTTATTTTTAAGCAAGCAAACATTACCACATAGACATAAAATTAAGTGCAGGAAAAATGCTGCAGTTACCATATGCATAAGCAGTAAGTATAATTTTGAACATGACAGTATTATCTGTTGTACTCCACAGCAGAGAAACTGTATCTTTTCTACACTGACAGAAGCAATAGTAGAAGTTAAAACATCATTTCTCAGATTCTGTAAACCAAACTGATTGATGTGCCGTCTGCTGAAATACACTTTCCCTCAAAATTGATGTTTCTGTTATTTTTTATATGTCTAAACTTCCAGCAATTTGTCTTCCTCAAAGACATAAAAAGAGGTGGGGGGAAGAGATTCACAGCAACTGTCCATAATGAAGGATTCTTTATATTCAGTATTTCAAGTCTTTCTTGATCAAACTCATGTCATTCTCTGAAGTGCTTCTTGAGAAGGAAAAATAGTTTTTAGACTTGAAGATAAGAATTAAACAGCTTGCCCTAGAGGGCTCCAAAACTAATAGCAAAGGTGAACAGTCTTGTAATTACTCATTCTTGTGTTTCAAGTTTTGACAATGTAAAGCAAATAGTCTTTCAAAATGGTTGCACATGAGGAGGATAGGAGACCTTGATCTTAAAGGAGAGGAAGACCTGGGATGTTCTAAAATTGTCTTGCAGTAGACTAAGTTTACTATTGTTTGGGCCATTTCTTCTGTATTTTATCTGTTGAAGTCCTCTACTTTCTTCAGTGGATAAGAATAACCAGACATCCTATAATTTTATTATTTAACACAGAGGTTTTTCTGTAGATTGTGACTGATACTGTGGTACTGTGTATCTATAGCATTGATGGAAGAGCTGTATTGGAGCCTTACTCAGTGACACAGAGGGGAGAATTTTTCTGTACGAATATCCTTTGGTAATTATTGCTGACAGATCTAACAATAGAAAGTAACAGCATTTTAATGGAAGTTAATATTTCAAGTGCATTGAGTATATTGGGGCACTAGTGACTTTCTGCAGCTGTCCACAGAGCATCCCAAAGGCATATTTAAGGTGCATTAAGCAAGAATTATTCAGTCTTTATTTTAAAACACTTATGAAAGGTGGAGCACAATAGAACCTTACCCATTACTTGTGGTTTTGTATCCAATGGCAATGTATTCAACAAGCAGCCTGTAATTTGTATTTCTCTTTTCTACAACTAATTGCTTTTACTTGAGCCTTACATTTTAACTTGTGGACATTTCTATGTCCATGTATAGGCTGACAGCTGCAATTTAAAACTTGGAGGTTCATGTTCCTAGATTTGAAGAAATTTATGCAGTTTTGATTGTGTGAACACCTGTACATGTAAAGGCAACAGAGAGAAAAGGAATGATTTGAAGTTGTTGAAATGTGCTGTTGGAAGGGTAGAAATGTTGAAGGCTGTTAATGGCTTTACTTTCCTTCCCCTCATGTGAGTTCTGTATGTTGTAATAAAAGACCAAGTGTATGTTGGGATGAGTGAGTAATTGAATGAACTGTCATCTCTCCCTCTCTCACTCACCAGCTTGTGGAATCCACAGTTAGGGACCATTAGCAGTGATCTCAGCTGCAGGGCAGTAGATGTGAAGTTCCCAGCTCACAGTTAAAAATGTTTGCTTCTTGCTTCAAAGGCATCACCATGAACTCTCACACTAGGATTCCAGCAGACCTCATAAAAAGTTACTGTGCATGAATTGAAAACACAACAGGGAAAAGGCTCATTAAATCAAATTGCACTTGAGTCTTGCAAGAAATTCTCAACATATTCAGTGTTTGGCTTATGCAGTTGATAATGTCAGGTGTGTTCTCCTCAGGTGAAACTTCTTTCATAGGTCCTACCAAAAACCTCAAAGTTCAAGAGTTAAAATAGATTGATGCAGTGGGTAGATAGAGTTTTGAGAGTTTCTAAAGAATGATGGCGTAGATGGAGTAAGTAATTTCTTCTGAAAGTAACCTGCCACGGCTCTGATGTATTTTAAAAGTAAGTTTGGTGATGTGTAGACCTGCACAATAAGCCTGTTTTATATACTCATTTATTTTCAGCAGGTTTTTTTCTTATCTTAGAAGATGATTTTGTATGGTTTTAGATTTTGAGAAAGACTGCAAAATCCTCCTTTTCCTCTCTTCTGTTCAAGCTTCTTATCTGCTTTCAGAACATATCATGATTTCAGAGTGTTTTTAATATTCACCAAGGTCACAAGCCAAACCATGTTACCGATCTATTTGGACAATCTGTTCCCCAAAACTTCACCCTTTTTCACTCTTGTGGCCTCACTCCTTGTCCCTGCTTTTGTTGGTCTCTCCCCAGGGTGGCCTCTCTGTCTTGGATTAATTTCTTCTGTGTTTTTACCCTTCTGCAAAAGAAGAACAATGGATATTCCTCAGCTATAGAAAAATGCAGGCCAAGGTCTAGAATGTCCTCAGTGATGTAACTGATGTAATTTTATTTTTTGGAGTTTCCTGACTAGGACAGGGAGTTGGGGTTTGGTATGCCAACAACAAAATGAATTAGGAAATCTCTGTTTCTCCATATGCATTTTCTTTTCTCCTTACTTTGAAAGTATATCAAATATTGTTGAGAAATACTAAAGAACAAGAAACTTTTCATTATGATTCAGCATGAAAATTATATTGCATTTTAAATTAATAATCCCTTAAAGTAGAAATCGCACTCATTTAGTATTAATAGAATTACTGTTAGTAAGAATAAAATACATTGCTTTTGTATATCTCAAATGAGCACACAGTTCATATGTTTAGGGTAGTGTTTTTGACATATTTGTGTATATCTATTGAAAACAAAAAATTATTCATTCACATTAACAATACTTAATGAAAAAAAAATTTCTTAATTTAATACTAACATTTTCTAATTTCCTGCTCTTCTTAGAATACCTTTTATACAGGATATTGATTCTGTTTACAAATAAGAGCCAGTTTATTAATGTAACATTGGAGTTGTGCCCAGATGGAAATATGTACTCCCTTGCAGCTATCATATACCTTATGTTATAGGTAAATGCTGAGCTTCACTCAACATCCTCAAATAGTATCTATCTGGCTTTACAGTAAAGGACTTTTAAATTTTTCTCTTTGTATATCCTTGATATATAGGTCCTGTAGAGTATATCTGACTGGATCCTGGGGGCCTCTCTTGCAACACTGTCTCAAATCAAAGCTTTCTTCTGTAAAACTGGAAGAATTCAGCCTGTGGGCCAAATCTACACGTAGTTAATTTAGATTTGTATTGGCCAGCATTGCAATGCCTGCACCATAAGGTTTATGTGAACCACAGCAAGTCTGGTGCAAAGCTATCTAACTTGTTAGGGCAGAGGATCCATAACCAAGCAGGAAACTCAAGAAAAAGATGAGGTAGCCAATGAAGAGATATGAACTACTTCTTTCCAGTATCGTAGCTTTTTTACAGAATATGAAATGTGAGAGGTGTAGCAGTAATGTCTTCATCTACTTAATGCGTTTGATTCTGCTGCCTGAAACATAAAAATTGTATCCTCAATGATGAGCAGGTTACTTAGAAGTGAAGGACAGCTTTCTCAGTGCCTGGCATGGAAACTAGTCTACTTTGCAAAGAGCAGTTAACCATGCAGCAGGCTATTGAGAAAGAGTTAGTGGATTGCTGTGACTTACTGGTCAGGACACTTGCCTGGGAGAGTGGGTGTGAGGTTCCTGTTCTGCTTCAGGAGTGGTGCTTTGTGGATCTGGAAAAGAAACTGCTGTGCATATGGTATGAAGGAAATCCTGAATAGATTGTGGTGGATAAGGATAAATGGGTTTGAGCAATAGCAAAATGCAGAACTGAGCAGCAGCAGATGCAATCTAATCTCTATTTCTTGGCTAGTGTTGTTGCCCAGCAGTGTCCTTGATGTCTCAGTTACATGGTGAAATCAGCTTTCTGAATGCAAGGCAAAAAACTGGCTTTTATGACAAGGGAAGGTTCTTTCTTGGTAATGTGTTCACAAAGTAGAACATTAACCTGCTGCAAATCATACTTCCATAACATAAATGTCATATTCCTTCATGTTCAAAGCACAGGTTTTACACAGTGATAATTGGGAGGTCTTGCAGAATAGAAATGAGAACATTTTAGAGCATAAATTGACTTCAAGGGTGAGAACCTCACCCCAAGCATGTGGGTTTGGCTTTTTGTTCTTGGTTGGTTATAATTCTTTTTTATATCAGTTGAAGATGACCTATTTTTCAGTGGCAAGATTTGAATCACTAAAAGACTGCCTCATTCTTGTCAAATGAATGAGACCTTCCTCCTGTTTTAAAAAAGTGATTTTTATGAGTATAACCTGTGGTCAGCAGCTTTATAAAAAGCCAAGCCTGTGATTTAGTGCTTTTCTGGATCATATGCAAGTAGTACACAGGCAAAAATAATCAAAGTTTATGCAAATCCAGTATTTCAACCTACCCCTAAGATGATGTGAAAGCTTGTTTTCAAGAAAGAATGGTTTTAAACATATAGTGGTTACATGTGTTAAGAATATGACTGTCTGAAAGCTGAGTTATTGAGCATATGCTCAGGATGCTGCCTCACTGGGCATACTGGAACCAGCCTGTGCTCACAAAAGCAGGCACTTATGTGTTTTAAAAGAGATTATTAGCACAGTTCTAACTGAACAAAGATTTTGCTTGGAGAAAGCTTGCCAGTGAAGATAGAAAGGACAGGTTTTCAAAAAGCAGTTATGTAAATGTGCTACCTCATTTCCATTGATGAAATAAAAAAAAAAAAATCACATGAGAAGATGCCCATTTTTCTTTGACTTGGAAGATGGCCTGTTGCTGCCATGGTATGTGTAAGCCTTCACTTACTGCCACCTGGGCTGTATCACATGCAGCAGCCTGTCATTTATTTCTCTAAAAGACACCAATGGCTAATACTGAGAAATATAAAGATTTATAAAGAATATAAGGATTCTGTGTGCAGCTCTGGGGAGTGTTGGATTCTAAGCTGCTTACTGTAATTATACCACAGATAGAGAACTACAGTCATCGGTAAGAGGAGCTGTTAGTAAATGAAAATTTCTCTGTGCTTGGTGTTATTGGTTGTTACTTTCTCCAGATAGTAATATAAATTATATCTAAGTTAAAACATTTTTCTCTCAGGTACATTTCTCTCCAGTACATTTTATTTAATTTCTGCTATGATGGCAGCTCTGTGGGACTGGATTTCTACTTTATCCTTCTGCTTTTTTCCCTTGAGCCTTTATCTTCATTGACATATTTTTCAGTCTGAGGTATTTGCATTTTCTTTTGATTGGAATCCATCCTGGCTATGCTGAGTTTCTTCTGCCTGCTCACTTTTTGCTTACACACAGAGAATTATTCTAATCTCACTGTACATGGCCACAGTGAAGCATTTGGTTACCTCTTCCACCAATTTGACTTTTGAATGGAATGCCTCACCCTCTGTCACGTGCAAGGTGTCACCCCTGGTGTGTGCAGCATGTATTTTGTGCTTCCTGACAGGCTCCTTCTTGGTTTTTTGGTGGCTTTTCATTATGACTGTGCAGAAGAGCAGCTGACCTCACTGCTTCTGTGTGTTTATTTGTTCCTGTATGTGTTAAGAATATGATATTTTTTTCCCCAGTTAATTTATGATGGTGTCTTTGTGCTTGCATTAGTCTTTTTTCAGTGCTTTGGATATTTCTAATTTTCTGAAATTTTTTTCTATTAACTTCTGTATTTCCTGTTAGAGAAACTTAAAGTTTACTTTTAAAGAGAAGTCCGTCCTCTGTGACTTAGAGCATAAGTTTCATAGTTTGCCTGTACATTGGCCACTGTACAGTGGACATTGGAATCCTTTCTGTTTTTAAATGCGTTTACACAGCTCATGAAAGCTGAATGTGGTCTGTTGTAGGATGTTTTTTTGCAGTCTTCTTTAGTAATTATGTATTGTCACAGCGTTGTTTAAATGTAACCTGATTAAATGTTTCATTAGGACTTCACTACTTAATTAAGAACTAGAGCTGCAGACAGTCCCCATACTAAGATTTAATTCCACTTATGCATCCATCCCAATGAAATGTAACTCCACATTTGAAGGAATGTATCTCATTCTAGGGAATGTTTTTTCTTGGTTGTTTCTTGAAAGTGGGCCACATATTTAGTGCTGAATATCCAAAATTATTTCAAACAATCTCTGCTTACCCTTTCTGCGTAAAAGATATAGAGACTATATAAATAAAATTCTCAACAGTAATTCACATTCTTATTTGGGTGAAGAGTCTTCATCCAACAAGCCACTGAATTGTAAAGCACTGAGATTTTTCTGCTGCTAAATTGGTAGTTGTGTTAGTCTTGTGGTGCTGCTGTATGGGCCATTTCATCTGATCTCTTCCTCTCCTGATTTGTTCAGTATATTGTGAGTGGTTTGAGCTGGTACAGCCTGTGGATGTTAGCATTTCACGGGTACATACACATAGGAGATCATAAAGCTGTTTGTGTTGATGTGCAGGAATGGGCAAATACTTTTCTGTTTGTAACTATATATATATTTAAAAGACAGTTTCTTATAGAGGACTGTGAGGTGTATGAAATAGTGCTCTAGAAAGTTCTGCAGGATTTCTGGGAATTAGTGCTCCAATGATGATGGAAGATCATTTAGAACTTTCCACACACGGAAAGATGTGTCATGATTTTCTTTCATAAGCTGCAGGCTAAATATGGTGAGCTGACAATTTTTTACATTCGTCTTCCTTTATGAATTTCAGATGGAGGAACCTAGCAGCTGACATGGGGAACTGACTTTCAGAACTGAAGTTCTGAAGGACTTGATTCTTGTATAAGCCAGAATGATTCACAGTGGCATTGGTTTCTCATTAAAGTTATTCTTTGGTCATACTTCTATGTTTTGAGTGTGTAAGACCCTGGTAGAGGGAAAGGTAAGGTTTGAAGAGAAATACTTCTTGCTGATGTATTCCTCTGTGGGAGACTGACATCTTTCAAGTGTCCTACATTTTTGTCAACCATTTGAGCTTAAAGTCAGCTCTGGTTCATCTTCTTTGTGCAGACGTGACTGACTAATGTACAGCCTTCCTCCAGTTGCTAACATCTGACAGTAAGACAAGTCTGAAGGTTGGGGTTGAAGTCTTTTCAGCTACTCCAGCAAGGTTTGACAGGACTTGTCTCAGTGTCATAGATGATGGTTTTGTCGAAGCGTTGGGCTTGCATTTATGCAGGAGAAAAATTTTTTCATTGATCTCTGCAAGGAAACGAAGTATTTCTACCCTGATCATACATCTGTATAAACTAATTCTTATCTCTGTAGTTTCATGACTTAATCCAGAGCAGGGCAAACAATAACTAGATGGATGTTACTTGGTGTGTGTCAAGTTACTGCAGAAAACATCTCAGGCCATGGAGGGGCACAGCTGGTCTATAATTGCCTTTAACTAAGGCTGTGAAGATTGTAAGTAGAGTCTTTTTTCTTTTTCCCTTTTCTTCTCCTCCACAGGTGTCCAGTGTGGTTATTTACACCTGTGAAGAGTGAGTAAGAAAGAAGGTATAAAATGCTGCCTTTCTGGTTTGGCAGTGTTTAGCTACCTTGTAAATGAGTGTTCAAATTGTTAGGTGGAAGATTTGGTTCTTTTTAAATTTTTTTTTCCTTTTTTTTTTAAATCCTCAGTCTTTCTGTCCTTTCCTACTAACTTGAATAGAATATCTAGGGTGATCATACACAATGATGCTTCAGTTAGGAATTTCTTAAGAAGGATTAATTTAAAAAAGGTTTAGGAAATCTCATGATTCCATCAAATACTGTGCAAGAACACTGTGAAGCAAAGTAGCGTGCACAGATACTCCTTTGGGAAAATGACACATCATTTAAAATGCATTTTCACTAATGAACTCCTTTTTATATCTGTGCAAATGTTTAGTGTAATAGATTCTAATGTTCTCATGAAATCTTTCTGTACTCAGCCATGCCAGGTACATCAGTGGGATTTTTGTCAGAGTAAGGATCAAAGACTGAACTGATAGCATGTTCATAAAACTCTTTTTCAGTTTGCTGATTGCTATTTTCTTAACCATTTATCCCAATTTAAAATTTGAGAGCTTCTGAAGGAGAGCTGAGATGGTTGAGTGTCGGAGGAAAAATTCCATTATTTTTATTCGTTTCAAGGAGGGTTTTCATTTCTTTCATAAGAAAAGTGTCCTCTGGAGTGAGGGTTAAATGCATTCTTGACACTTGATTCCCTCCCTTGCCTGCTGACTCACCATTTGGTTGGCACACGGCCACAGTGCAGTTGTGGAGTGTGTTTACCAAGTGCTTGAATCACAAATGGAGTGCTGTTGGATTTTCTCCTACTTGAAACAGTTGGGAAAAGCTGTAGCCTTTCACATTAGCTATATCACAGCCTAGTTCTTTATAGCTCAGTTTACTCTTTTAATAGCTTTTTAGTGAATGTATTTAAGAAACATAATTTAGAAAAGGACAGCGTCTTTGTGTTCTAAGTAGTCACAGTCATATATGGAAGATGAATCATACCAGGCCTAACATGTTTTAGGATATTTCTTTCCAACTGTTATCACATTAGCATCCTGGAAAATAAGTCCATCCATTGTATCCTGTTACGTGTAAATACATGAAAAATAGGATGGCCTGTTTTTCTGCTCTTATTAAGCTTGGAGAGTGTGATGCTGGGAATCATACAGGTTCCTTGCCCGTTCCTTTTTTCTCCAGATCTCCCAGGTCACTGGCTTAAGGAATGATGTAGTTGCTTTGCTCTTAATAACTTACATTGCTGCAGATGTCATTCCAGGGAGCAGCCTTATGCAAAGGAGTGATGAAAGCTCTTTATGGCAGGAAAACTCACAGAGGCCTGGACCACTAATATTATTAAAGCTTGCTTTCAGAAATAAAAGGAGGATCAGGTTTGAGCCATTGTGGACTCCAAAGTCAGCACTCTATCCAGTGGGCATGCTGCTGCTCATCAGCAAAACTGTGCTCATCTGACCTGTACCCTTGAAACAGCAGGGAGTCCCTTGGTGGCTCAGCTGGCAGGACTTCTGAGCTGTTGCTCATTATGAGCCTAATGGGCAAAAAGTGGACTTGGAGGGAATTTTTTGTGGAAGTCTGAATCCCTGACAAACAACTTGCTGCAGCTGCATACAAAATAAGCAAGAGGATAAGATAATGCAGATCTTTGCCTTTATCCATTTAATGAACCTCTTGTAGAAAGTGAACAGCCTAGAGCCCGCTAGGCAGCGTATGCAATCGCTAACCAGAAGCTGGAAGGACAGCAGGATGAAATTGTTGATCTTTTTGGAGTAAGAGAAATTGTAGCACTTATTTACAGACACATCAGAAACACATTTCTAGATGACTATGAATAAATTACTTCTAGATTATAGTAATTAACTTAATCCTAACAAGTCAAGATTGCTGCTTAGACTTTAAGTAATTTTTCACTATAGAAACTCTAATGTTGGATGCAGCTTTTTAGCTGCCTCATAGGAGGCAGACGGAGTTCACTAACCTCTGTTTGAAGCATGACTCTTAGTTGCAAGGAACCTTTTCCCTCTTCTTTTTCTAGTTGATCACCAATGTATTTCTGTCTATAACCACTGTATAAGTGACATTCCATAGATGTTACAGTCATCCACAATCCAAGTGGGTAAATGTGACTGAAGAGCTAAGGAAGGTTAAAACACAACAATGTCTTTCTACTGAAGAGAAATGGTGGTATAATTGAAAATGTTGACTTTTATTCAAAATTTTTCTGAGACTGCAATTAAATTTTGAACTGAAGATGTTATTTTATGTTTCTAATTTGCTGTGGTATCTGTTGTCTATTGAGGTGGTTCTAGAAGCAACTGAAGTCAGGAGGAGGATCTGCATTGATAGTGGTGGGTTTTAACGCAGGTCCACTGGAGTTGAGATGGATACACCAGCAATAAAGGAAAAGAGATACAGTTTAGCTTAGAATTTTTAAAGTTACCCTCTGCAATAATGACTTCTGCTCAGAGTGGTTCATGTATTAGGGGAAAAGTGTTGGAGGCTTAAGTTACAGGTTTATTTTGTGTGTTAATGACCTGGCCTACTGGAAGGATATTTGCTTATTACTTGGAAATTTACTGAAGGATAGGTTAAATTGTAATTTCAAGGATTAATTGTTGTAGTGGTGATTCAGCTTCACACCTCAGTGGAGTTCTGGGCAGAAACTTGGCCGCCCTGGCAAATACTACTTTGAAATCAGATTCCCTCAGGTGGAGCTGAAATACTGTAGGCAGTTGTTGGTTCTGGGTAGATAAGCCTTAGGTGACATGCCTGTATCAAATAGTGGAAGTGATAATGGTGGAGAAGGTGTCCTAGAAGTATGTTTTTAAGACAGTTCTTAGATTTGAGCACAAAATGAAAAATGAGATGGATGTTGAATTATTTCAGAGATTTTTCACTGCAGCATCTTTTAGTGCCCTGTTTTTTGTCATTTGGAAGAAGAAATTAATTTCTCTTTCAAAAATCCTGTTACACGTCTACTTTCTTTTGAAATGCAGTTCATGAATAGCCTGATCACATATAATACAAGAGTCTGTGGCTACTACTTTTCATACTCATCCTGATTATGTAAAACTGAAAATCACTGCATTGAAATGAAGTTTCAATGTTTTTATTCAAAGCAGCTTCTCACAATGTATAAATACTGCATATTAACACACATGAAAAATACAACTTCTAAGGCACCCAGAAATGTGTCCATACACTAGTTACAGGACCATCAACAAATAAATTGTGTACAATTTGATCTAGACAGTCAATATTTGATATATCAGAAGATACAAGTCCCTCAGTACTGTACCAGTTTCAGAAAATATTTACAACACTGTGATATAGGGGTGCCCGTACCCTTATAATATTATAATATGTACTCGTTATTACAAATATTAGAAACTGTTTTAGTCTGTTCCATGGCGTTCTGACAAAATAACTTAACGGCCTAATTTGCAAAGTTCTACAATTAATTATTTGTGCAAGTTCTGAAAATAAATTTACATTGACATAATTTGAGAATTTTTGGTTCTTTGCTTCATCTCAGAGGTTTGGTAATAAGCCTTACCAATAGACATGCCACCCTAGCTGAACGTCTCTCCTTTCCCAGTTGGTCAGTAGATACATCCTTTTCCCCTTACACTTGACATGGATGAGAATGCAGTGCTTGTAGCAGAAAGAGACTATTTGATCTTCAGTAAAAATGTCAAACTAGTTCATTGGCAAAGGAACTAATGCTTTATTAGAATAATGCAATTCTTTGGTCCTTTGTTTTTTTTTATGGAAGGCATAATATTCTTAATTCACTAAAAATTTAAATCCTGTCTGTGAATAAGCAAGCTAGTGAATGACTTTCAGTGTAGTATTTAAAGTAGCAGTAAAGAGATTTAATATGGCTTAAAACATATGGTTAATTGGGCAGACACAGATAACACATCTAGGATACTGAGTACCCAAATGTACTATGATTAAGATTGTCTATAAGTCTCTTATGTAAACTTCTTTAGTGTCTCCTAAAGAGTGCTGGCTTTAGCCAGATTTGACTTTTACAGACCCAGCCACACAAAGCCTGAGATTAAACTACTGTGGTTGGGAGCACAAATGGACAGTTTATATATAACAAAGCCCATACTGACTAGTCTACCTATGTTGTTCAAAAGAAACAACCCGTATTACCCTTTTCTCAAGAGAAACTTAAGGCCCTGTACTCTGGTTTGCTAACTTTCTTACAGCAATTATTTGGGGAAGTCCTTAGTACTACATAAGATATTATGTAGCCTTAAAGATTTCTTGTACCTAATGGTAAGGCTTATTCACAAATGCAATACATTTATAAATTACATTTAAAAGTGTAAAGGCTGGCAAAATAATAATAATTAAAAAAAAAAGAATAAAATAAAACAAACCCCAACCAAAATTGTCTGTTTTATCTCTAAAGTTAAAAGAGCATTTTATGCTAATGAAAAACTATTGGCACAAAACCATTATATTATAGATTAAAAGAACAGTTAAGAGTAGTGAAAAAGATTGCCTAAAACGCATACCCTAACCTACCACAGAAATATAAAAGTTTATATTCTGAAAATATATACTGTATTAAAGTTTGTAAGCTTATTCATTTCAACAGAAATGTACTGAAAGAGTAAACTAAGCAACACTTATCTACAGCAAAAATATACATGCAGGACAACACAAAATAAATCGCTTACCTTTAATATCTACAAATGCAAAACTGCAGATTTTTAAAGATTGTACAAAACAATTTACACAAGAATAAAATAACATACTTAACAACAAATTGCATTTATTATCTTAAATACTGTGAATATTAGTAAAGGTACCCAGACTAATATGTACAGTACATCTAGATATCTGAATACCTAGGAAGGACAGAAATGCAAGAGAAAATTGATCCTGATCTTTAAATAATGGGAAAAGAAGCTTCTAAAATCACTATTAATCTTTTTTTGAAGGGAAAATAGATTCCAGAAAACTAGATTGTAACTGTATAGATATGAATAATTAAAAATGTTAACTATGGTTAGCATTTGCTTTAATGGAAAAATAATTATAGAAAATGTATTTCAACCATTCCTTTGTCATAAAAAAAGCTAAGATACAGATATCTGAAAATTCAGACAAAACGATGCAGTTCAAAGGTCTAACAACGTATGATTATTTTCCGTTTGAAAATCTCACATGGAAAGCATACCTTCACATTGCTGAGCAATTCTTCTATATTTATCTACAAACCCAAGAACAGTATCGAAATAAACTTCCTCATATCTTATTAACACATGATTAGGAGGTTATGGCTCTCTGGACGGGAATAAAGGAAATAAAGGGAACAGAGGAATTGTGGGACTTTCCATTGCTTTTTTAAAATAAATTTTCTGAAGTCATTATATGTTGGAGGCCTGATTGTGCAAACACAAATGCTTGCAAGTGGTTTTATTTTGATGGATCCCTCTCCTTGGCACGGGTCTGCCACACGGGTGACCACCACACACAGGGGCTCTGGGGGCCTGCATCCAAGCAAGTCTTTGTGGGATTGCTGGCAGGTTGTGGAGATAAGCAAGGATTAGTATAAAACAAGTGGTGCATCTAGCACTTCAAATAGTGAAAGAGTTCTCTTTCTGTCATTTAAAGGAAGAATTTCCGTGAGAACATCTGCCTTTAATGATTTCCTTAAAATTCAGTGGTAATATTAGGCCAGAGAAACAGCAATTTAAATTATTTCTGGAAAAAAGAAATGTTATGCTAATGTGTTGAAGGTTACTGTTTACTAAAATTACCTGTTTGTGAGCTTCACGGAGGCTTTGCTGAAACCCTTCGTGAAAGTAATGCACGGGAAAAAACCTGGCAGCCTCATTTGCAGAGCTTTATACATAACCAAGTGACTGAGCTCAAGAATGGAGAGCAAGTGCACAAATTACAAAGCAAACAAGTGTGCAAAGCTTTTGCTTCAAGAGGTTTTAATTTGGGTATACTAAAGCAGCAGGTGAAGTCACAGAGCATGCTTGTGTAATTTCCATATCGATTGCTTTACTATAGTAATAAAGAAATGAGAGAGATCCAGTGTTCAGGAGTCAGTCAGTGTCACTGAAAAGTACTAGGATCACATTCTAAAATAGCAGATTGAATTTTCATCATTTCTGGTGGACTGCTTTTATGGATAGCCATAAGTTGTTGTACCAGATGGTGGGGTGGCCAGATGTGGAGAGCTGGGAAAAGCAAAACAAAACCTTTCCCTCCACTTAGTTCAATACCTAGCACCTTGTATAAACTGTTGGCCCACACCCAAAGGCCTCCAGAGCAGAAATTATCTCACACCTGAGGAATCAGGCAACTAGACTAAGGCTCATAAGGATTTGCTTTTAAAACTTCAGACCAAAAAGGGGATGTTTAAACCTGAAGAACAGTACAATGCCATGAAACGGCACCACTCACCCTATTACTGACACTTGGTGAACAGGAATAGAGTAAACTTAAATAAAGCATCTTGTTGGCAAAGCCCTTCAGTGCTCCTCAAGAAGGCAGAAAGTGAGACTTAGGGGGCAATCAGTGTTTCAAAATCCACTTTTTTTTTTCCCTTAACCCTGGCAAATGAATTCTAGTTTGCACTATTTTGTACAATTTTGCACACGGAGGAACATACATGTGGCTGCTTCTTTTACTGCTCACAGCATACTGTGTGTTTTCTATACATTCTTTTTCTACAAAATTTGCTGCTAAAAATGTCTTTGCATTCTCGTGTGATGCCAAGGGGAATATGAAAATAGGTCTGTGATCAATATGAACACAAAATAAATAAGTTAAATAAATTCAACAAAGAAAAAAACCCTAGTAGTTTCTGTAAAACTAACTTTACATATTATACATATAAATTATCAGATTTTTTCATTACACTGTTAGAACTCAGGACAAAAAAAAAAGAAAAAAAAATTTCTAAAGTATGGTGTTTGGGTCTACAAAATACTGTGCTGACCCAGATTTTAGCTTGAGCCCTCTGTGTCAGCCCAGATGTGATGCAACAGCAAGAATAAGTTAAGAAGGACAGGGTAGAGATGGTGTTCCTTACTGGGCCTCAGTGGTACTTCTCAGCACATGGAATGTATACTTTGTCTGGATGAGGCTGTGAAAGATTCAGCCCTCTGCAGAGATTATGTGCACAGAACAAGCGCCTGCCTACGTCTCGCTTACACAAAATCAAACCAGCTACAAGCAGCTGTGTAGCTCACAAGGAAATCGACACAACCATATGTATTAGGATACACTGTCACAAATTCCTCAATGATGCATTGCCTTTGCTTTTCAAACACAGGTAATGTTTGTAAGTTCGGTGAAGACATCAGACTTCATAAATTTTGTCTTGCAAGTAGCTGAATAATGAATCCAGTCCTTTGGAAGAACTCCACAGCTGTTTTAACATCTGACACTCTTTCTCATTCACATCTTCAAGTCCAGATTTCAGGAAGCTCCGCATAAGACATTTGGACTCTTCCAACACCTAGAGCCAAAATATCACTCAGTATTTTGTTTTGAATCTGAAAAAATTATTACGGATAACAGTGTGAACAGTATTTTTATATCATTGACTCCAATTTACAATCTGAATAACTTATCTGAACACAGAAATTAGATTTGATTTACAGCCATAACTTACCAATAGTCAGTGTCTTTAAGAATTAAGGACTTCTGAGGTTTATGCATTAGAGCCAACACTTTTGAAAGGAATAAGTTCTGAAAGGAATGATTCTGATTATCTTAGTTTACTGAAGGTCTGCCATGAAGCACTAGAAGGAGTTGAACTCTTTCCATTGAGTATATGATCCCTTGAAATAAAAATGTGTGAGCCATGACATTTTCTGGAAGGAAGTCTTTAAGGTTACAGAGGTTGGAAAGCCAAATGTGAATGTATATTATCTATATCAATTTTCCCTCAGGCCTCCTTATCAAAACAGAAATTAACGGGAAAGTGCCTTTATTGCAAATACCTTTTATTTACTAAATATTTTATAAAAGAAGGATGTTAAGCAAAACAAGCACCTCTGTGTTCTAGGGTTTGAGTTAGTTGGCGTACACAAGCTAACATAACAAATCCCCTAAGGGTTTTGCAATGGCAGACCCAGTCTCAAGCCTTTAATAATTACTGAGAGGTCTTAAAGGCATAAATAGCAGGTCTGTGGTTGTTCCCACAGTTCAGCTTGTTTTTCCCAGACCCATTTTTTGAGTACATTGAGACTGTAGCCTTTAAAATTCTTTTTGAAATATCTAACACCAGTAAATATCTCACAATGAGCCCAAGCAGGCAAACAAAACCATTAATAATTCAAGCATTACCCATTTTTTAAGGGCAGAAGATTTAATGTAAACTAACACAGTGTGTATGGCAGGGGATACATGTTGTCTCCACTCAGCTTTGTCAACATCTACATCTTAAGCACAGTTCTTACCCATTTTAGGTTACGTTACTACTAGTCCTAAGTAGTATTTCTCTTTAATTCAAGTAAATGCTGTTAATTGTAAACTGTGGGCCCTGAGTATTTTTTCTGTTTGTGAACAAGTATCCACAGTGAACTCGGATGAGCTCATCATATTCATTGTTTTTGTGACTTCAGCCTGATTTGCATTTAGGATCTCAGAGAGTAAATCTGGTCTTCGACAGTTTTAACTCTCATCTTTGTCCACAAGTTAGCACCAGTCCTTCTAAGAGAAATTTCTCAAGAGAAATTTTCTTTGACAGCTGATAACATTGAAGGCAGGAAGAATTCACAGTAAGGCCCAGAGGTTTTCACAACTCATATAATACACATTATATCAGTAAGATCAAATAAGCTTATGCTACATTTCTAGAGAGTTTCATTCTGAATGTGTTTTGTGAGATCTAATCTACACTTCATTTAATTAAAAATCTCCTGCTTCTCTACCTTTTTTTAAATGTGCATCTTTTAAATGAAGCAAAGGGATGCTAAGACAGTTTCAGACATAGGAAGCCTAGCAAGAAACTGCAACATTTTGCACTTCAGTTAGTGTTGCTTTACTGGAGCCAGTATCACTGTCTTCAATGCAGTTTTTTTAAACAAAGATGTGCCCAGAATAGGAGTATGTCTGCCTGAAGGGAAAAAATCTTAGGAAGTAAGAAAAGAAAAAGATTTTTTTTTAATCTTTTAAGTACTCAGAAGTGAACACTGTGCCCAAACCCCTCTATGTCTGGATGTCACCTCTCCTTCAGAGCAGAGGTTGGCTGGCACTATCCTGCACTTCTGCTGCACTGTGTACAACATTATGCAGAATCAGGAATTAATGCAGGTGCAGACTCAGCTGAAACACAGCAGGCCAGGACAATGTGAAAGGCAAGTACATTTTTCTACTGGCTTTCAGAGATTTCCCAGTACAGGTGCATAGTTTCAGGCTCTCCCTCCTTCATGAAGGTAATCTATGCTGAAATTCTGTCTCAAAATGGGCAAGGGAGTTCCATTCACATTGAATAAATGGGAAGATGAGGAATAGGAGAAACTCAACAAGCTCACAAATTCCTGTCCAGATTTTCTGTTAGTCTCCTTTTACAGGCAGGGTTGCAGAAAGTCAGGTCCCACTATGTAATGAGCCCCGGCAGCACACCTGGCCTCTGTGAAATGTAATTTAGTCACAAAAGAGTTTGATTTCTTACCACTGCACTGCAGGATGCCATCTCTTTCACGCGTAGCATCACTTCTTGGCTAAATGTTGTTGGCCAAAATACTTGTGACACTAGTCCTCTGCTGCAGGCTTCCTGTGCTGTCAGCTTTCTCCCACAGAACAACATTTCATTTGCCTGGGAAACCAAAAGACCACATATGCTCTATAACTGCCTTAAAAATTTTCCATACTTGCCTGCTATTTTCAAGATTAAATTTACAAAAGCTCTCCTGTATCTTTCCATACTGCAAGATACTTTAGAAGGAGTTTGAGTAGCTATTTAAGGATTGTGCAGGTGGCCAGAGCACAGCATGGGTTTCATTTATAGAGAAAAGTGCTGGCGTGCTCCATGAATCTATTGCTGATTTTACAACTGTCAGTGATACAGTGACTCTGTGCCAAGAGTCATGGAACCCAGTGTGA
This sequence comes from Turnix velox, assembly GCA_013400935.1. Lineage (NCBI taxonomy): Eukaryota > Metazoa > Chordata > Aves > Charadriiformes > Turnicidae > Turnix > Turnix velox. Next base: position 574,107 of record VZTY01031409.1, read on the forward strand.
AATTCTTTGTGGGGCAAATTCTGCTTTGTTTTGCTGGTAAAAACTAAGCAACTGTACTGTATGGCTTGTCTTTAGTGAGCAGAGGACAGTATCTTGCTTTGTTGCTGCACAATCCAAACACGGTACAGGTAAGAGCTCTGCAACACTATCCTGTTAGTGCACTTTTTCCCTTGTCTGCAATGATTCTGACAATCTTGGCTTTTTCATCCCATATTCAGTCTTGTGTGCAGCATGTGTGGGAATTCTGAAGTAATTTTGCAATTAGGAATGAGTAGGGAATAGATGAGCTTCCAGCAGATTTCATTTCCATTCATGACAATTAAGAAGAACAGTTGTTTTCTCGTTTACTTTTTAAAGAGAGAAAGAAGAGCAAAAATTTAAGAAAGGTTCTTCAGCAGTTTGAGGTGGAAAACCTTACCAGTGCAACACCCAGAATTTGTGGGAATGTGTATGATGAGCAGCCAGCTGGAGTCAGTCGTATCGTTGCATATGGTGTCTGAAACCAAGCCTTCTCACTTGCCCAAACGATATCACATAGTGGTAAAATAGAAGCTCCTAACCCAAGAGCAGGGCCGTTGATAGCAACCACAATTGGCTTCTTAAACTGAATAAAAGCTTTTACAAAATCCCTAAAATAAAAAAATAAAGATCTTGAATACAGAAGTAGCAATTTGATAAATACCTGAGCTTAAAGTACTTAATCTGAAAACAAATTAGAATCACAGATGAATAAATACCATGGCCCAGTTTTATGAGGTCAGAATTACAAAAGACTTTCTAGTTTGTATGTAGAAAATTTTGCTTATATCTAGTTACTTAATCTTCCTCAGTCTCTGGCTTATTAAGAAGTTTTGTGTATGTGGTATATGACTTGATTTACTGGAATGCACTGGATCTTCTACTTATGCAGAATAGTTTGGTTAGGTTTAGTTTTACTTCTGGATCAGTAACTCCTGAGTGTGTGTGTACACATAGTGCTGCTCAGTTTGGTCCACAATGGCTCGGATGGGTTCTGGCCTTGGCTAACTTGATGAACATATTACAGTTTGAATGTGAGGAAACTCAAATGTGCATTGCTGATTTTTATTTTCCCAAAAAGTTCTCTTAAGATCAAAATGTTGTCCAAGGTTGTACAAGTCCTGCCAATGGATTGGGAGATAGTAAATGCTTATGGCATAGCAGTGGAAACAACCAGACCCACAAAGGGAGGTCAGAAAGAAAGAGAACTGTTTAAACAGGAAAAGAATTAGGTGAGTGACCTGTCTGGTCTTCATTGCAAGTGTCTTTGGCAAAGACATGACAAAGTAGATGCCCTTTTCTGCCTACAACAGTGAATGTGAAGTGATGGGAAACAATGGGGAAGTAAATCTGACCAGATTGATCTGGATGGATGAACTAGAACATGTTAAATTCTGTGCAATAAGGAGATATTTTAAATGAATTATCTACCAGCAATTGTGGAAAGACATCTGTTGAATAGAGCATTCTATATACCAATTAGGACAAAACAGGAGTGTAATTGTGGGCAAATTATGGGCTCTAGCAGCTCAGTGCACAGCAGGTACATGGAGGCAAATGAGATGCTAAATTACTTTAGAAAAGAGATATGTATAAATCAAATTCAAAACAAAAGAGGAGATTAAGTTCCTGCACTGGGTATTTGTTAGGTCCAGAGTGCATCATTGATGACAGGTTTTCGGGTAAGAACATTTTGTCAAATGTGCCCTTTGATGAGTTGCCACTCTCCCAGTGAGGTCAAAAAGACCTAGACTTGTGTACACCATAGAAGAGGATGTGTGCCTTGCAGGTCAGAGTACTGATTTGTCAAAGAATGAACTGAAGTGCAAGGACATTTACTACATTTTAAATGAGAACGAGGAGTCTGAAATGCCTTAGCTTTAAATGTTCAATGGGTAAGGTCTTTTCTCAGGCTGTCTAATAAGGAGTTGATTTTTTGGCCATCGGGAAATAAGAGACTCGCAGGAATCGATGCAGCTCTGTTCATGCAGTGAGTAATAAAACCAGATCAGAGGCAAGACAAAAAGTGAAATGAGGAATCAGTCTTCTCAAGACTATTTCTTTTTAGAGGATAGCAGGGTTAAGGAAAGCTGTGGTTCATTTTTGTTTGTAGAAGCAATGCTGTTCCCTTATCTCATTATTTCTTCAGTTGTTTATGGTTGAGTGAGGACCATGGATCACTGCACCTGATTAATTTCAAAATTTTGAGAACCTCAGTAGTTAAGCAAGTAGGCCTTCCAAGCAGGACTACAGATGGGAACAGGGATATGATGAATGGTAGATAACAGGAATAAACTACAGATAAATGGTGGCAGCAGATCTGAGGACCATATGGGGGCAGAAGAAAATGGTGTGGAGAAAAGCAAGAAGCATGTAGTAGTAAATGGGAATGGAAGTGAATATAGAAAATTGATTAGGAATGAGGAGAAGAAACAGATGACAGGGAGCAGGAACAAAGCAGAACACAGTATTGGAGGGGAAGGCCTGAAGGAAATGTTCATATTAATGAGCAAGGACAGGAGAACCTGGAGGGAGGGAAAGAGGGGAACAAAACAGTAAGAAGACATAATGAGCCTCTATCATGAGAGAAGGATAGGGACCACCGAAGATGGAACAATGGATGGGTGTAGAACATGCATGGAGTGGAAGGCTGAAATATTTGGAGCTCATGGGGGGAACAAATGCCTGTATTTTGGTCCACAGAATGGTCAGTGTCTATCACTCCACATTATCTGCATTCCCTTTTGCTATTTTATCTGTTTCAGTGAGTCATCTTTGAGCCCAGAACCTGGTAGGTTTAAAGTCTTCTCTGAACTTGAAGTTCACACGTGGAGTTTCTGGGCTAGAAGATCCTTGTTTCAATTGAAAATTGAGAAAGACTTAAAATTATCACTGTTGTTACAGAGTAGAGCCAGAAGCTCAAAGACAGGACAAAGTGTCACAAACAGGATTCATTAGGTTTTGCAAGAGGACATCTGGGAAGTTGACCATCAAATGCACTCTGTGATATTCACTCTGCATTGTTGCAGAGGTATCTCAGTGCAGGCCAGGGCTCACAGGTATGTCAAAGGCTATAAAGAAGTTGAACAAATAAAGTTGTCTTTCCTTGTTTTCTTCTGAGTACATTCAGAATGTTATTTATCAGTTTACATAATGATGCCTGATTGATGACATGACAAGGGAGTTCCTTCCAGTGAGTCTCTTGACTGCAGGGCTCTGTAAGCCACATGAGCACAGTTGCAGTGTAGTCTGTCTGTCTGCCTTTTCCCTGCTCCAGGACTGCAATGGCAGACACAAGACTGATGGATTGTTGTTCAAGACCTGGAAAGAAGCTACAGTGGCATACATCTGGGAGCTGCAAGCTCCAAAGGCAAGGGATGAGGATAGGGGGTCAAATGAATAAAGCATTCAAGTGAGATGAGATGTGATGGATATTTAAACTTTGTTTCTTACTTGTGATTGGTGCATGAGATGCATACTTAGGAGTGGAAATAGTCAGTAACCAAGATTTTAATTTAATTTTGATACAAGTCTAACTTGATGAAGAGCAAGGAAAGCAGAGATCATGAGTTCATGTGTTTTAGGACACCCTAACCACTGAAAAAGTGAAGGGCACTTTTTTTTTAATGCTTATTGCAGTATATTTTCCACAAGTTGAGTTCTGTGTTCAAAGAAAGCTCAGAGTGTGCTAAATGGAAAACGTAACATATTGTTTCCATAAGTACAATAAAAGATCTATTTCCAGGCGGCCTGAAGCCAACATTCTTGACAAGGAGCAGTATGCTGTACCTGTATTTCAAAAGTGTTTGAAATCTCCATGGTTAGAGAAACTGAGAATCATGATCTGGATTACACTCATTTGTATTTGAATTGTTAAGTCTACCTGTACATTGAATAACAATGCCTATCTAAACAATATTTACATGGAAAATATTAAATATTTATCTTCTCATGAAGTGTAACTGTGCCTGTATTTTCAAACAAGAATAGTGATTTCTATCCCTCATGCTTTTTTTTAGTTAAAAATCCATCACTTTAAAAAATAAATAAATTAGATGTGTCCTTGAAAGGGATTTTTCTCTTTTAAAATACCACTGTGTGATACTCATAGCTAAAGTCTTAAAAACAGGCCATAATTTATTATATTTCAGAAGTATATTTAAAAATCTTTCAAAATAATTACTACTTTGAGAATTTTGACAGTATTAAACTGAGAATCCAAATGGATCTGCAGTAGCTGTAACTCAGGTGATTAACAAATGTCATGTAACAGCCTAATCTTGTGTTACGTTAATATATTCAAAATATAGATCTGTTGTAGAGCAAATTCTTTAACATTCTATAGCATAAAGTTTTAAAGTTGACAGAAGAATAATGTTATTTTGAGGAAGTTGGGGAAGAAAGGGATCAAACTGTCTCCTGGCACTGGTGAAACACTATTGGCTTGAGAGGAGTAATATCGATTTATACTTTCCAGTAGGTATAAAGTAGACCTTGTGGATAATGAAAGTACTTAGTGATGTATTTTGGACATTGATTTGTAGTCTACATGCCATAAACTCTGAATTTCTATTAAGGTAATGTGATATATATAAGGAAAGTAACATTTTAGTAATGAAAATAAAACTACATTTACATATGTATTAAGTAATTTAAGGCTAAGAAAAATTGTGGAGACCCTTCTGATAAGGTTCTGAAATACACTGGCAGATTGCTATTTCAACAGAGCATGAGTAAGCCATGGATTCCCATTTGTACTGAAATTCACTAAAATGATGAACATTAAAACAAATAAAATATCTGCCTTTCAGGAACCACTTTAGAACATGAAGCAACAGGTAATTTGGAAAATCAGCAACAAAGTTGTATTTGAATCTGGAGGAATGATTTGAAATATCAAATACAGAGAAGTGGAATAAAACAAATCCCTATTGATATCAGCACTGGAATAAATGTGCTTTCTTTTCTAATAAGGAAAGGTCCAAGGATCTTTTCAGTGAAAAAAAAATTTGTAGGACTATAATTAGAATGCAATCAACACTTAAATATACAACATTTTTTGGACCTGATAAATATCTTTATAATCACACACTGCATTTCATAATTTAGAGATCATAGGTAAGCTTGGGTCACCTTATAGCTTCTGCAATCCTAGTGCTTTCCTTTCTTCTGTCATTGGATAACCTGCCAATTAAATATGAGTAATCTAGGCCACTACAGAATACACTTCCCACTGCGCTGAGAAGTAAGAGTTTACTGTCATCAGCAGATGCATTGCACAATGCTCTCCGAACTTCCTTCATGATCTGTGGATAAAGAAAAGTAAACAATTCGACATGCATGCCGTGGCAATATCATTTCCCTACTTTTACAAACCTTTGAGACTTACATTTTGGGCGCTAGTAATAGTTACATCAATTATATATATCTTAATATAATTTTAATAGAATGATAACATTGAGCATCTACAGAATATTTTTATATTTGGAAGTGCTTTGTAGATGCCTGCTGATTCACAGAGTTTTTAGGACTTGGCTGTTCTTTGCATAATCTGTGGGAAATTATAGCTAGTTTTTGCTATTTGAATGTAATTTAATAATTTCAAATAACACTTTTAAAATTTTCATCGTGTATATTGCATGTATATCAATGTACTCTCAGTAACACAGTTATCACACCAATAATCTATTAACCTCAGCAGGTTGTAAGCAAAATCTATAAACCCCAGTTTTCAGTTATTCAATTACACTGGCTTACATGACTTGAACCAGAGCAAGGCAGGATGAAAGGACATCATATAAAGCAACATGACAAATAAGTGAGGAAAAGTTGTATGTAAAGAAAAATGAAGGCAAATCAGTGCTCCAGAATGCACCTGGTAGAAATTCAAACCCTGTAATTCTCATGGCTGGAAATTTGAAACCCAATTCTTTTGTATGAGAAGTGTCCTTGAGGTAGTTTAATCAGTCTATTAGCTGTTCAGAGGATGTTTTGCTTGTAATTCAGGGGAATATCAATTGCTAGCCCTGCTAATAGCATAAAGCAAAACCAGGGGATGGATCCATTTAATAAGTTTGATAAGAATTTGGATCCTTGAAATGCACTGTTTTGAAACAAGCAACATCATCGCTGGAGGAAGAACTTCAGAAGCAACAAGAGACCCATGAGAGAAAACTGAAAATTTAGAAAGAATGATATGAATTGAAGTTAATTCACTGGCAACAGCAAGTGAATGCTGCTGATGTGGAACAGCACAGCCACCAACATAAAAGTATGTCTGTTCACTCTGAACATAGAAAATCCTTCATTTCATACTTTCAGAGGCCCTTGATCTCTTTGGTTAAATTACCTGCAATGTCACTTAGAGGGAAATAATATATGGATGGAATCATGGAATTGAAGCCATCTAATTAATTTTAAGGAATTAGTATTAAAAGCAGTGATTGGTGTTCTGTGTTAGTTACCAAACCAGTCTTTTAAAATATCATATAGTTTAGAAATTAGGAGCGATAAATGTATATTCCAATGGTTTTAACTATTTAGCATCATTCGGTGTATTTATCGAAGTGGAGTCAAATTCTGAGCCTATCACAGCTGCCAGTGGTTTTATCTGAAGTCATAAATTTCAAAGTAATTCACTTTCTTATTGAATAAAATAATTCCTCAAAGCTACAATCTGCTTTTCCCTCAAACAGTGCTCAAACCTCTATTTTATATACTCATCTTGAAGTTACTGAAGAGGATGGAGCTGGGCTGGTATGTCTGGAGGGCACACAAGGTAGAGATCTGCCACACTGCAGGCAGCTCTTGGAAGAACTCTGCCTGCAGGATGCTCACACAGGCAGAACTGGAGCTGGGAGGCAGCTCCTGTTGTTTCCTCTCTGATTTGTGGAACCCCTTTCCATCAGGCCATTAATGCCCTTGTGGAACAGGGCATGTTCTCTGCTTTCCAGGATATGCTCCAGAAGGAGTTCTAATATGGGGAATGCACACCAGGGCATCACCACCCACTGTCCTGGCATCCCAGGGAATGGAAGGGAAATCTAGTGGTCCCTTCCAGTCACTCCAGTATTGGAGTAGTACAAACTAGAAGGCTGAGCCTGAACCTAGGTGTATAATGTTTGGGACAAGGTAATTCATTAATATCCTTATGATATCACTACTCATAACATGGCTTTATGCATTTCAGCTGAGAACAAAGTCCCTAATCCAGTAAGATTTCAGCAATGAGGGATTTACAGGAAAAGCATTTAGGGATCAAAGTACACTTTTAGAATTACTGTCTCAAGACATAGCCTGAAATTCCTCTGTGTGCAACACCTGGGGAACTATTTAAATTAATACAATGAAAAAGAGCAGGTTTCTCTAAGGATAGTAAATATGAGTAACTTCAGCATGGGAATAAGTGCTTCATACATCTTCCTACTGGAAATACTGTTTCTGCCATTCCTTTCTTTACTTCTCATTTCCAGTTTCAGACATGTAAATTAAAAATTTATTTCCATTGCATTCTAGATAGGAATCCCAAGCGAGAAAAAGCTAGATATATCTGAATTCCATATTTCTCTTTTCAAATAATCAATTAGGATAAAGATATATAAAATGGAGTTCAAGAGCAGTGCTTCCATGATAACCCACACATTTAGGATGGCTGGCTTTGGCTTTTATGGCTGTGTGCTTACCTCTGGGGTCAGTGCATTGTTATCTGAAGTCTGACTCGACAACAAAATATGTGTGAAACCATCTTCTTTCCGGACTACAATGTCCCTGAACCGGCAGTTACTTTCATTCTGACGTACGCTGTATCTTAGTCTCTTATCAAAGACATAATCTTTCTCCCCATCTAGTTTCCTTTTCACAGTGCTGTGCAGATTCAAGCTTCCATTGGCCAGAGAAGAACCTTTCAGATGGAAAGAATCAAAGCATAATTATGTCTATACCTTCAAAGAAATGGAGTGATAATTTCTATTAGCTTAAACGTTGCTCGGTATTTACAACAGCCTCTACGTGATAAACCAGATAAATAAAAAATATTCCTGGCTAGTCCAATGTGGCCTAAAGCCTTACTTATTTTTCTGTATTCCAGCATGCAGTACTTTTTGTTCTTCAATCAGACAACCTCTAGATCTGAGAATTATATAGCACATAGGCCTGGTACTCTCACTGGGATTCAGTTCTGCTTTGAAGATGAAAGCAATTGTGTCATAGTCTTTCATATGAATTTGGACTGATGCTTGAATTCATAGGAAATTTCTAATTTGGCTTTGGAAGAAATTGCCAACTTGAGTCCAAATCCCACCTTATGTCATGTTGCCTTCCTTACCAAAAACTCATTACTAATTTCAAATGACAATCTGAATGGACACTTGCAGCACATCTGCATGTGCCAGTCAGTTAAGGGAGGTCTCAATAAGCTGGTACAACTGGTGTCCTTTTCCAGCTATCCTTGTGGCTGGCATTAGAAGCAGCAGTGAGCCATCCTCTTTGCTCCCACCCCAGTTCCTGCTCATTACATTTTACAGTAACAATAATTACTGACTTTTGACTGATAGATTCATATTGGATTTTGTACACAGAAAACGTTAATGCTAACGACTTATTGGAGAGTATCCAGCAGCAGGGATAAAAGGGAATTCTGAAGAGGAAGATAAAATTCCTCCTTAAAAACAAATGAGAGCAATAGTATGTCAATTTTAAAAGACAGTCTTTTCCTGACTTCCACTCTGTGTGAACTGTAAACTATTACTCTGCTGATGTTCACAGCTCCTCTGTAAAAAGCAGTGTATCATGGCTGATAACAATGCTGAGCTGGAATGTTGAAAATACCTTTACAAGATTTTATGCAATACTCCTTCTCTAATTACAGATGCTTCACACTATTGGCATGTAAAGTAGAGACAGGTTGTTGAGGAACACAGACTAAATTAACTCTGTTCATTGAAACAGTTTTCAAATTTGTTTTTTGTTTAAATATGCAAGAGCCCACAATATGCCATATTTAAGAAAGGCCAGGAAAGTGCTGAATGTTCCATTCTTTACTCCTGCCAAAGGGGACCTGTTCCAGCTTCTGACATCAAATAGCCAGGAATTTTTAAAGGGCAGATGACATGAATGTTAGAACATGTATTTGAATTTTATAGCTTAAATTACTACTACCCAATTAAAAAACCAGAACTGAATGGTGAATTCATAACAGATTCATCTCATAATCAAAGTCACCCCCCACTTGGGTTATTGATGTTTCAACTTGATGCTTACATAGGTAACTAAACTTCCTGAGACCTCTCAGTTGGCAGTGGCCTGTGGAATTTTTCACAGTGTGAGAAATGCCTGCATGTACACTGCAGTAACATTATGTTAAAAATATGTACAGTGAATAATAGTATTTAACTGGTAAAAAATGACTGTGACATAAGAAAGGCCTGCTCAAAGTGATATATACTGCATGGGAAACCAATTAAGGATGTCACAAATTAACTAAGGGAGATTTAGGTATCTCTAAATGTAATTTGAGCTCAAAGTACAAAAAAACCAATCAACAAGGACAGGAGACAACATTACTTCCTTTAGTAGGAGTTTAATCTAATTATAACCTTGCTTTTAATCAGCAGTATAACTTGTGAAATACCTAAAAACATGGTCCTGTTTGGAAGTTTCAATATTTTTCAAGAGAAGTTCAGATATTCCTAGACTGCTGGTGCAGTGTATGTAGTGATCCTTCTCCAAGCATGGCAGCAAAGGCTGCTTTTTAAGGAGAAAATCGAAAGTTGGCCACTTTCTTCTGTCCATTCCTGTAGTATCATCCCCAAGCACTGAACTGCACTATGAGAGGACACATCCTTCTTGTTTCCTTCAGTATTTGTTCACGAACCTTTTCATGGATTTCTCTAATCCTCTTTTTAGCCTGTTGATGCTGTCTGTCTCCACAGCCTCCTGTGGTATGAGTTTGAGGAGTTGTGTAGCCACTACACAGAGAAAAAAATTCTTTCATCTGTGCTTTTATCTGATGTTCTACCAGTTTCATGTGGGGTCCCTCATTCTGCTATGGAGGGATTTAGTGAACAACAGTTCAGCATTGACTTTATCTGAGGCCTTGATGATTTGGTAAACTTTGATCACATTCATCCTCAGCCTCCCCTTCTCTTAACTCAAGCCTCTTTTACTCTTCTAATCCTCTTCATCATTTCAGTTGCCTGTCCCTGTATCCTCTCTGTTGCTCCACTCCTGTCAAATCCTGTTACTGCTGCTGTTGCTGGTACTAGAAAGTGCCTGAGGACTCCAGATTGAGCCTAAGACAGGAGCTTCATTATACTATTCATTGCAGAAAACACATTAGAAACTTCCAATCTAAAAAGCCAAGATTGATAAAGAGTAGGGGAGGAAAAAGATAGCAATCAGCCTCAGATCACTCAGTACTTCAGAGGACTCAGACCTTCCATATCCTTCCACTGCATCTATCCACTACAGGAGGACACCTCACCTACTGTTATTTTCAGATATATTTTTCACTAGAGTTTTATCAGTTTAATGTGCCAACACCCCATCCTTGTGCTGGTACCAGTGTGCAGATGGATACTCACACTGTCCCCTGACCTGATGAACTGTTGTGGCTGGAAACTCAACCTGCAAAACTGTGGTTAATTTTCAAACAGATCAGGTTCACCTTGTAACCTCCGAAGTACTAAAACTGGCACAGAGGAAAGGATGGGAATAATAAGCAGGATATCACGGGAAGGAGAGCTGGACTGCTCCTTTTGTTAGCAGCGTGCATTTATGCCGAATGAAAAGGATCATGGAGCAGCAGCTTTGATTTTCCTAGGTGAAATAAAGCATGCTCCCTTACTCTCCTCAGAAAAAGAGCTTTGCATTCCTCAGTCTCCTCCACAACCTTTCTCTGTCTCCCTTCTGCCTTTCTTGTGGGTAATGGTTAATAGTGAACATACATAAAAGCAGTGTTCTGGTGATAACTTACAAATAATTTCAGACTTCTCCAGTTAAGAGAGCATCTGTAAGATATCTAAAAGTAATGAGTTTTTATCCAAACTGAGAAAGCAAGCATATTTGGTTGTCTTTTCCTGACAGTACTGCTCCAGAATAAATAAAACAGAACAAGCTAAAAAAAACAAGAGGAAGCGGTGACTAAGTTCATAGAGAGTTATTTAAATTAAGGGCACCATGAGACTAGAAAGATTTTTGTAATGGAGAATAACAGTGGTTAGTGATACATGATGAGCAAAAATTCTTCAACAGATGGTACAGAAATAGAGCAATGCAGAAAAAGGAGAGGGAAAATTAGAAGAGGATGTTTTTTGATGCTGTCAAGAAACTTGACAAAACAATCACTCTCGATTACACTATCTGGAGAGAAACAGAAAAGTGATAAGAGAAGACAAATATAATCAGAAAGAATGGTGCTGTTAGCTGCTGAGAGCATCAGTGGATGTTCTTCCATGAAGTTTTCCAGCATTTTTCACTTTCCAGACCCATAAGTAACTGTCAATAAAAATGACTCTATTGTCACATGATGATGACCTTATGACAGGTGTGTAAAATGTAGGAGAGAGATTTTGGTAGGACAGGTCCATGTAAGCAAGGTTCCAAGTGTCCACCAGGGTGCAGGTACCATTTTGTGTGTACATCTGTATGTATTCCATCATCTGGTTGGAATAATTAGCTTGC